>CM040243.1:267830993-267928457 GCA_022545495.1 Chrysanthemum lavandulifolium | reverse complement strand
GATCATTCTTTAGATCCTCAAGTACGACCACGAGTCA
Organism: Chrysanthemum lavandulifolium; assembly: GCA_022545495.1. NCBI lineage: Eukaryota > Viridiplantae > Streptophyta > Magnoliopsida > Asterales > Asteraceae > Chrysanthemum > Chrysanthemum lavandulifolium. Next base: position 267,928,420 of record CM040243.1, on the reverse strand, counting down.
ATTTGATTATCAAAGGAAACCATGAGGTCATCTTGATCGTCAAATGTAACTACTGTGGTTCACTTGAAAATCATCAAGAAGATGTAGAAGACTCATTTGAGCGATCCGATCCGTGCGGATTGGATATTAGCGGAGATGTTAGTTCGAGATATGATGATGGTTTGTTCGGTACTGAGACAAGCCATCGATGTCATACATCGGGCTCAGATCACTCATGTGCGGCTCATGCATATTAGCCATCAACATAATAATGATTAGCCTGCAAGTCCTCCATATCATCATCTCGAGTCCGCATCCGCCATAAAGCTCTGTTCTTTGTTTGTGAGAGATCCACCGACTTCATCCTTAAGAGCCAAAAGTAAGGCCTCTTTGAAATAAGCACCGCCCCTAGTCCTTGGCTTTGGGCATGCATTAGCCGTGTGTCCTTCTCATTGCGCTTGTAGCATCAAGACCATTTAACCGATTTCGAGCATTTCTGCTCCACCACTTGAGCTCATTGTTATTCCTACCCACAAAGATTAAACCCTTGACCACCACCCATCCGACGACCATAATCACGATTCTCGAACTTCAACACGTCCATTGTTCACAACACTTGAGTCCGTGTGTTAGATGAGGAACGAATACGATTGTTGGATTTGTTGGTGTAACGCCAAAAGCATTAGCAATCATCACAAATCCTTGTTGCAATGCTTGAACGGATCTGTTTCTCGGTAGCTTCACCGACATATGCTTGAGCATTGTTCTTTGTATGGAACCAATTGATTTTGTTGAGGTTGAGATTGTTCTTTGTGAAGGTGTGTTGGAAGCGGTTGGTTGAGTCTTTGGTTGAGAGGATAATTACATTGAGCATATAAGGCAAGTTGTTGATTGTCCGGTTGTGATTTAGCAATTTGAGCACGGAGAATCCTTTCCGATCAACTTCCTTCTCATGAGGCTTCAGTAATCGTACAACAATCCATAAGTAGAATGATGCATATTCTTCGCCGACGGAGAAAATGACATACTTCTCCCATTCTCGACCAAGACTACTCAGAACTTAGTATTCACTGCAATTCTTGGCATGATGATGTTGTGTTTATCCAAATCATTGATGATGTCTCGAAAATCGATGATGATATGACTCGAGTGTCTCTCCGTGTTCAATCATGAAGTGTTCATAAGCCAAGTAAATTTTAGATTCCAAATCCTCCGATTGAGTACCGATCCTTCCATAAGAAGACGAATATGATCCCACATTTTTGTGCGGTCTTTTGAGCATCAACACTACGAAGAATTGGGTTTGGTAATCCTAAGAGGATGTATTCCATTGCAAGTTCATCGCCTTCATAGTGTAGAAGTTACGAGGATTTAAATGCATAGCAGTAGCAATGTTGGTTTGTTCATCTCTTGGTGGAGCAGCCAGGATCTCCGGGTACAATGACGGTAGGCATCTCAAATGGACCTTCCAAGATGACCTTCTTTAAGAACTTTCCATGTGGCTTCTTTAGATCACAAAACCTAAAGAACCTTATCACCCATTGATCGTAGTTTCGGAGTGAGCATTGGAGGTCTATCAAGTGATCCGGCTTCATGAATTGATTGTTGGTCGCTTAAAGCTTCACATCTTAGCAAACCAAGTGGGTTCCTTCATAGTGGTCCGTGATGGATGTTGATTGAAATCGGTTGTGTAGGGTTGAACTTGAATGCTTGGTTGTGGTTGAACCATTTGTGGTTGTGGAATTGCACCAAGTTGTGGAGTATGTTGGTGATTAAATTGTTGTTGATAAATGGCTTGTTGTTGATTCCATTGTTGATGTTGTGGAGTTAATTGTTGTTGTTGTTGATGATTATAAGTGTGAGGGAAATAGTTAGAGTATGGTGGTTGAGACATGATGATAAACTTGTGTGGTGAGATTGGATCTTTGTAGTCGAGTGAGCCTTTGTTGATGAAGTGTCCTTAGGCGAGGAAAGACAAGAACCAAGTAGCACTTATGCGTAAAACACCAAAAGTTACGCGTAATAAAGAGGAGTTACGCGTGAGGTTTTAGCTACGCGTAAGTAGGATAAAAGCACTAAAGTTAGGCGTAGACAAAGTTAGGCGTAGAAAGTTAGGCGAGGATTACCTTAGGCGTGACCAAGTTTACGCGTAAAGTGAATCTTATCGTGGGAATTTCTGGCGTAAGCTTATGCTTATGCGTAATTTTAGGGTTTGCCCAAATGATCTTTTATACTTCACAAGGCAAAAGATATCCAAAGTCGACGTATTTTCGGACTTATCCAAGTAAGAAAACACGAATAAACCGAAAGCGAAGATCAAACCAAGGAAAGTCTTACGCGTAATATTAGGGTTTTGATACGCGTGGGATTACTCGTAACTTTGATTCGTCCAAATGTGTTTCTAAACCCGTTTTTGTTATGGAATAGCTTCAATAGTACCAAAAGAACACAAAAGTGTGAATTTTGATGTACCAAAGCGCTAAAGCAGAGTTACGCGTAGAACGACACCCACGAACAAAACAAGCTTAAAACGTAAATCCACGCGTAAAGTTTGAAACTTTTGCCAAAACAAGTATTTTAACACCTCAAAACATTGAAAGTACAAGAATCTTGGATTAAAAAGTGTAAAAAACGAGTTTTTAAGATAACCAAAGATAGCATTATCTCTACGCGTAAGATTCAAAACCACGAACTTCAAAAACAAACAAGTACACCCAACTATTTGGCGATTGATACCACTGTTAGGTCACTAGTTTTACAACACAAGCTTATAAGAGAAGAGATAAGGCGGATGAACAAGTTATCACACACACACACACGTAATACTAAACACGGTTAAGACAAAGGGAGTATGTGAAAAGAAAACTTGAACAACCAACCCTCAAATGAGGGTTTACAATAGTTTATATAGGCAAGGAGCTAGGGCAACACTCCCTCTCCTTCCCTATTCCTTATTGGGCTTGGACTGCTTATGGGCCTTCACATAAGCTTGACCTTAAACAAACATAAAGGCCATAATAAAGCTACCTATTACATATGAAATATAAATACTTGAAATACTGTTTAGGAGTGATTCCAACAGAAAGGCTCTGAAGGGTGTATCTAGGGGTATTTTACACTAATGATGAGTGCAACAAAAAAGGGTTTAACAGGGGGATTGACTGATCGATGTGAAAAGTCAATATACGCAATACAAATATGGGCTATTTGGTCTTAATCCTAAAATTGCCTTATATCCTAGCTGCACCGATCACACCAAGTTACCTCAGTGTAATGCTCATGATAATGGTCTCGAAAAGATATACAAGGCCAAGTTCTAAAGTCTACTACACCACCCCCGGCATACTCATTTTTATGGAATTATGTATAAGGGGAAAACGGAAGGCTTATTCTCACACAATGGAAATATAGGGTAGGTGTGCTCAGTCTAGATTAATCCAGTTAAGTAATGAAAAACATGTCAAAATTTTACTAATGAAACACTTATCATCAAAAACTAGAAAAATAAAGACAAGCAAAATCAAGTGGGTGTCTATGTCTAATCCCTTCCCCCCACTTGGGTCATACTTAAGCATATAAACGAAAGATAAGAAGGGTTAGAATTGGAACATGAAACTCCCCTGGATTTGCTTGGCATGATCGAAGACACACGAGTTAACGTGTCCAGCCTTGAGATTTATGAGCAAACTTTAATAACCTGAATTCACTTAAGACAACCAAACGCATCATACTAGAAAAACAACAAGTAAAAAAAAGAAAATGGAAAACCTAACTCACTTTCATAGGAATCACGGTTGCATTTAGCATATGCAACAAGCCTTTTAAACCACTTGGTGTCCCAAGCAGACGAGTGTAGTCTCGTGAGGGTTTACAGGGAACACACCCACAAAGTTCATTTAAAACTAATACAAGGTTATTGTGTTATTATAGAAAGAATTTAAACAGCAGGAGAATTACGTCGTAACCCCAATAAAAGAGTTACGCTGTAATTGTGGCAAACCTGGCAATTTGCTACAGGAGAATAGCTACGGCGTAACCACAGAATGGGATTATGCCATAATTGTTAATGCTATGGAGAGAATCGCTACTTGTGATGTGTTACGGCGTAATCATTGGGACGAGTTACGTCGTAACTGATGGACAGGTTAGGTCCCCGTTTAAGTTACTGTTTCAATCTTCTCTGATTCCTGCAAAAATGGTTAAAAACACAAAACCCAACTATACTAATAAAATGGAAAGAAAAGATAGGCATGGGGTGCCTCCCATGAAGCGCTTGTTTTTGTTTGAGTCACGAGCTTGGCTCCACCCTTATTTACTATGTAAAAGGGTGTTCATCCCCTCACTTGAAATTAAGTGTGGGTGAAAATAGCAATAAACACCATGAGGGTGTGAATTTGCTATGGGATGGGGAAATGATAAATTATGATCATACCTAAAAGGAGATGACATTTCCCTCCATACTTTACCCATTTTAGTTGATGGCATTGATGATTGGTTCACCTTATGATGTGGCTGATTAATCGGCTCATATGTCTCCTTGTTAATCACTGAGGTGTCCAAGATTTTGTCTTCTAATTCCTTTTTAAGATCAACTAGAATTGGTTGAAGCGGCTACATAACCATTATCGGGTGATGTGATATGTTGCACGATTTCATCCATAATTTCAAGCATCTCAATAGAAAAACAAGCAAGATTGTTAGGAATAAAAGAAGAGTTAAGTAATACCGTTTTGTGTTGTGGTTGATTCTCATTAGCTTGTGGCATTGGTTCATCACTCTGTAAGTTCTTTGCTTCCATTTTCTTCAATTGATCGTCGCTTGTTTCTTCTTTTCTCACGGTCTTCAAGCGTCCTGGAAATGGGATAGGTGGTACATAGGGTCTGATATAAGGTAAATCACGAGGAATCGGCTCCTTGTTGACTTCTTTCATCTTTCCCACTGTTGCTTTGATAGTTCCAAATGCATTCTTTTTACTTTTCAGGACCTTTTGGTGTAACTCTTCAAGCTTAGCCTCCAAGCTTTTCCTCTTAGCTTCAAGATTTTTTAAATTTAAGTCCGCGCCCTCCTTGAATTTCCTAATCCATTCGTCATTCGAGTCGTGCATCCCTTTTAAATTATCCGAGAATTTCTTGACGGCTTCCTCCAATGATTCCACATACCTGACCTGCTCACATTCTTTGCGTTCGTCTTGGAGAGAATGCTCTTGTATAGTGATTGTACAATAGATTGCACTACCAGGATTCGATGATGATCAAAGGTATGAGGGGTGTATGTTCCAGCCAAGACTTTCCTTTCACCTGAGAATAAGAAATACGAAACACTACGTTAAGTGGTTACGCAGGGGTATGACCCTACGAACCACCTCCGGCGTGAGAGTAAGTATGTGTTATGGTTGTATAAGTGTGTGTAAGTAAAGAGATAAGTGTGAAATGAGCATCCCATAATCCATTGCCCGTCCAACCTATTTATAGTGGATGAAATAGGGTTGAGAGCACTTCTGCATGAATTTCGGAGATCATGGGGGCGTCCCATGATTGTGGGTAACCGCTAGGGCTTAGTGACCCACGTTCTCAGACTTGACGGGGAAGACAAGAGAGAGAGGAAGATCGTGGGTTTGACCAAGTCAGGAGGTTCCCCTATCCATTGTTCCTTCGTCAGCCATACCCCGAAGGGCTTAGGGCTTCGAATGGCGAATTCCCTCAAGGTAACCTTCGTGATAACGAATGGTTTGACGCCTATGGATATTCTGGAATTCTAACTTGGACATTCGAATAGAAGGGTTTTGACACGTCTCGGAGGAGTGTCCTTCGAGGTACTCGGAGGGTACATCATCATATAGCATGAATGTCTTCCTTAACCATATTCATATCACATCCAAGTCTATCCAGCTGCTTGGTGATGTCGCCAATGTCATCCAAGCTGTTTCTATTTATAGCCCAAGGGGTTGCTCCATCATACCAATTTCGTGAATGGTCAGCCATCATTTCAATTGATCTAAGGCCTTGTGCAGGTGGCATTGTAGGAATAGGTCCTTGAGAGTCGAGCATTTGGCGGGACGAGATGTTTAAACCTTTGTAGAAAATAAGGACCATCGATGGTTGTTGATATCATGCGTTGGGCATCCGTAAAAAGGTCATTATATCTTTCCCAAGGTTCATCTAGCGTTTCATCCATCTTCTCATGCGAAACTCTTTATTTCTTCCATCTTCTTGGCAATCTTTGAAGGAGGATAATATCTTTTATTAAATGCTTTCTAAAAGATTCCATGTATTGATCGACCAGAAGAAGCATCTTCATCCATCTTACGGCCGCACCGGTGAGTGTAATTGGGAACACTCTAGCATTAATGCATCTTGAGTGACTCCTAGAGTATGGAAAAGATCTGCGATCTCCAATAATCTTCGCACATGCAGGTGGGCATCTTCATCATTAGTTCCCGCGAAAAGCTTTTGTCTAAGTTTCCTCATGAACTGGCAGCTGATCTCAAAGTCGATGTCATCATTTAATTCAGGGCATACCACGCCTGATTTTTGGTTATCTCGAGTCAACGCAATATATTCTTCCATAGTGAGCATGTTAAATTCTGAATCTTCCATATCCTGAAATATCAAAAACAAAGAAAAAGCATAAAAGAAGAGAAAAAGAAAACTAAAAACAAAAATATAAGAAAATAAAAGAAAAACTTAAATTAAAATCTTAAATAGCTCTCCGGCAGCGGCGCCAAAAACTTGATGACTATTCCATTTTTATCAGTTTTATTCTTGAATACCGATTTCATGCCAATGACTAGAACATCTTTTAGACATTTGACTAAAGTCATGACTTTGTTTCTATCAAATTGTTCTAGTTCAGCTTATATGGCTTGTACCCAACTTGGGTATTTCAAGGCTTCTTTGATAGATTTTGGTTCAACATTAGAGAGGAAATCAACAAACATGAATTCATTGGCTAATTTTGCAGTCAGTTTTGCAGCCATGCTTCTGGTAAGCATGCCTTCAGTGGGTTCTCCAATGATGTTTACAAGTTCAATGTCCTGAGATCTTGTACATTGATGGAGGTTTCTTGACCGGGTTTTAATATTTGTAATTACTCGTTATACCTATGGTTCTACCCTAATGCACTAGCAGGCGGTGTACCCGGTCGTGTGTAGTGTAATGTCGGTTAAGCCGAGTCGTCCCAAGAGCTATGAGGTGGAAATTAACTTAAGTCTATGTCACGATTTTAATTGCTTTTAAGATTGAAATAATAAATTAACTAATAAGACAAGAAAATTAAGGAAAGCAGATAAAGGCAAGAGATGTGATCAATGAAGGAGAGTGGTGCTAACCTAGTTAATCCTCCTAGCTAGTTATGTCTACGTCTACTTACTTCCAATTACTTCAGGTGGGGTCAAAGTCGAGAGGACAGCATTTGGTCAATTCGCCCTAACCTATGAATAAAGATGCCACCACAAGAGAAGTCAGGTGTCCCTTCATAAGTCATGTTGTTCCTGGTCCCCTAAGCCAAGTCATTAAGCTCCGCTACATGCTAGATTTATAATAGTGAGTGCCCGGCCGTTAGGAACTTAGACACTCACCCCCTAATTCTTAAGTTCATCCAAACGATAGGTGATCATTTGGTCAAATCGCACAAGTAGAAAGGGTCGTCAGTTGGTCATATCTTACCCTTCCCGTCTCATTCCGCTCACCTAGGGTCAGTTGGTCATATCTCCTAGGCAATTAGCCTCTATCGCCATTCAAAACTACCGAACCAAGGGTGGATACCAATAAACTAAGCATGCATACACTTAGAAATAATTATACGGAAGTAATATAAATATAGACAAAACAATTAAGGAATTATAACTAGGCCAGCACCAGGGTGCTTAGCCAAACATGTAATAAATCATACCAACAAAAATGAATAAATCATAAATTGAATTGAACATAATGTTTGATACAAATTACTTGATGAAGAGCTAATAATGATGATGATTGCGGTGAATTCTTCCTTCAAAACCGGCTTGATCTTTGGAAAATACCACAGGTGGTGCCTAATCGACCCCTAGGAAAGGGGTGAAGAGAGATACTTAAAAATTCAGAATTTGGGCTGTATATATAGGCCCCGAAATGATTACGTCGTAACTAACACATTTAAGTGCAAATTACGCCTTAACCAATGTTGGCGCAAATAAAATCGGCTTTCTCACAATTGTTAGGAATTAGAAATTCCAGGTAATAAAGAGTCGGTCACCTCAAGTATATGTAATCGTTAGAAAGCTCGTAGTCGTAGTTCTTTTAAGTTAAGTAGTATTTAGTTAAGTAACACCGTGGAGGACAGACGGGTCTTTACCCAGCTGTATGCACGATCCACGACCGATGTGTGGCGATTTATGTAAGGCTATAAATACTCTCTACCTCCCAGGTAGAGAGTTGGAGCTCATAATAATATCTTTCACTTTCTCTCACTAAGTTCCCTAAACCTCTAACTTTCTCTCTCTAGAACCTCATTCATACGCCACTTTGTGTTATGGTTTGATGTGTATGTGAAAACTAATATCTTACAATTGGTATCAGAGCCAGGTTAAACCTATGATTTGAAACGTGATCATTTATCTCAATGTGCAGGTTCCCTCCAGTATGTGCAAAACACTCTTTTCAAATCTCGAGGCACATATTGAGGGGGAGCAAACTTATGAAAACCTCATCCTTCCGGAAATGCTTTATCTTCTTGATTTGATCGGGGAAGTGATGTTGATATCTTTAGAAAATGGTAATCAAAGTAAATTCTTCCTCTTGCCTCCGTGTGAAAAACGATTTCAAATATTTGATGCACATGTTGAGGGGGCACTGTTCTAAAACTATCAAAAACAATTCGGGCACAAAATGTTTTGATAATATATCACAAGTATCCGAATTGATTTTCAAATGGTTTTCAATTGGTTCCAATGGCGGATGAACAATACCAAATAGACCGACCAACTTTACTTTATGTACGGTGATATAAGGATGATAAGGTTAGGTATTGGTTCCCATGATCCGCCTGGAGCCGGAGGGATCTACCGAGGACAATCCACTAGTTAGTGTAGAAGTCCTTAGGTATGATGATAAAAGGAGAAAAGTGAGATATGGGAAGAGTGCGGATGAGATAGAGCAAGCTTTGGAACAAACCCAACAAGGTTCTTGCTATGAAGTCTCGGTAAGCAATGAAGGGGTTGAAGAATTAAAAGAATTGAATGAGAAAAGGGTGAAACAAATAGCCCTCCATTTATTCAACCTTAGGGCGAAACCGGGTTCACTTCATATGCTACCGATGGTAACATCGGTATTGAAGACAAGACGTCATGGACCCGGTGGACGACTTGCACTTCAACTTTCCAAACCACTCAAGTTCCTCTTAAAAGGACTTGTTTCATTCTCACGGGGAACCGACATAATCTATAGACTTTCTCTTAGAGATTGTTGATATTGAAGAAGGAGACCCTCTACCTAGTCTCCGGAAAAGGAACCAAAAATGCACAAATTGAGTCTAGAGCCACGAGATCATCAATAAATCTCATTAGGACACTTTCAATGAAGACTCTCTGTTTCACACAATGTGGAAAGAGAGATTATATCTTGAGTCATACGCATTATCCTTGTGGTATTGCCAGAACATCTGAGTGATATGTGAACATATTCACAGTGAAGATGGAAAACCTTCGAGCCAACATCACACAAGCTCACGGTAGGTGGCATGTGAGATCTATTATATAGATCAACCATGTGACAACCGAACGAAACAATGGGGCGATTCAATCTCTTGAATCAATCCTCGTTCGAGTTATGGATTGACGGATACCTTTGAAAACCGGTCCTTGTGCTTAAAAACTCTTTTCTTTAGCACATCAACCGTGTACTCATTTTTCAAACCAAAAGGTGTTTTATGATTGATAATTGAGTTTCAATAAAACCTTCGTTGTATTGCAAAACAATTTCTATTGAGCAATACACGATTGTTTTTTCAAATCTCTTTTCATCAATCGGTGAACTTAAAATTATTGGTTTACTCACTCCGTGTTGTCTTCTTTGAGATGTTCGGTTTGAGAACAATTAGAGCACCGCGAAACCCTGTCAAGGAAATTCTTAGAATTATACGATCACAGCAAGACATGTCTCGATCAGCGGGAACAGTGGGCGTGTACCTCAATTCAACGAAGTGATCAAAGACACTTTCGTGCGATTTATTGTTAATTGTTGTATGCGTGTGTGCGCCCGACGCTTGTAAATGATCGTAATGACGCGGTCAATCCATAGCCGCATGCTCACTTAACACATTCAACTCAAAAGAAATCATGATTAGTGCATCAATGACTCGATATTTTCACTCCAAGCTTCTACTACCGCCAATATCATGATTCAACAAATGCTTCCGCTACTCGATGAGAAGATATCATGATCCGAATGTGAGCATGTCGGTCCTAATGTCACAACATCATATAATACCAACACCACAAAGGATGTCTCGAGATTTTTGATAGTGATGATCTCAAAAGTGGCACAAATTTATTATCACGTGGATCGAGAAAAGACCTCCACTTGAAGTAACCAAACATGCAATGTGAAGAATTAATGTCACGAGCTTAGGAGCAAAAGACTACATCAAGAATGCAAGATCAATTGTTAATGTAATATCTATTTGTATTCAATGTAATTTTGGTACATGATTGAGGTGACCTCCTTTGGGAGATTGTTAGGAATTAGAAATTCCGGTATTAAAGAGTCGGTCACCTCAGTATATGTAATCGTTAGAAAGCTCGTAGTCGTAGTTCTTTAAGTTAAGTAGTATTTAGTTAAGTAACACCGTGGAGGACGGACGGGTCTTTACCCATCTGTATGCACGATCCATGCCCGATGTGTGGCGATTTATGTAAGACTATAAATACTCTACCTCCCAAGGTAGAGAGTTGGAGCTCATAATAATATCTTTCACTTTCTCTCACTAAGTTCCCTAAACCTCTAACTTTCTCTCTCTAGAACTTCATTCATACGCCACTTTGTGTTATGGTTTGATGTGTATGTGAAAACTAATATCTTACAACAATTACATTGTAACTAACACATTTAGCTACGCCGTAATCTAAATATGAAATATCTAATTCGTACTTTTTCATGTCAAGCTAATATATTGAAACTTTAATACTCTTGTTGACGCTTTTAGTCCCTCGTCGCTCTTGTTACTTTTATAACAAGTCCTTGTACTTAATAAACTTGAATTAACGCCGCTATTAATCCCGGACTCGAAACTTTGCCCAGTAATAAATTACGCAGAACTAATTATCCGAGTTACGCCGTAACCCTTCGTCCACACACGATTATCCATTCCGAAATTATCTCTACGGCGTAAATAAATTTCCATGTTACGTCGTAACCTTCACAAAAATAATTACGACGTAACCATAAGAGTAGGTACGCCGTATCCTTCAAAGCTCATATTTACGCCGTAACCTTATTAGCTAGTTACGGCATAATCTTCACATAGAATCCAAAGGCCCTCGTAAATTCATCTTCAGAACATATATTTGGCCTTATGTCATATCTTTTCGGCTCCAACGCCTCATTTATCCTGAAATGCAATTCTGAACGAATATGAACGAATTAAGTACCATATTAATACAAATGAGGCCATAAACACGGGAATTTGACATATAAAATATCAGGCTAATTTGATGTTATCATACATCTTTCCTGAGGTCTAGGATAAAGATCAGGATAAGTAGGAGTCTGAGAGGAGAGTTGAACGGGTGATTAGTCTTAGTGACTGTAACTTGAGGTTCATCAAGGTGTTTTAGTTGAACAATAGTCTCAGTTTCCTGATCATGTTGTTCAGGGTGAGTATCCCTATCAGGGACTTGATTTGCATTTATGTATTCTTTATTGGTTGGTTGAGGAAGGTTATGAGGGAAGATATAGTAGGAAAGGTCTGCATCAGCTTGATACTATGTGGAGGGGTTAGTATCAGGTAGATACCTTGATGAGTCATCAATGCCAATTTCCTCAACTGTGGTATTTGAGAACCTGATTGCATTAGTGCTCTCATCAAAGGTGACATGGAAGGTTTCATCAGCATGTTGTCTCCTTGTATTAAAGACCCTAAAGGCTTTAAAGACAACAGAATATCCAAGGAAGTATCCATCATCTACCTTAGCATCAAATTTTCCTAGGTGATCCTTGTGATTATGAATAATTACAGGGCACCCAAACACATGAAAATAGCCGATGTCAGGGATTCTTCTTTTGAATATCTCATAGGGTGTTTTGTTATGTCTTTTGACAATGATGAACCTGTTTTGTTTGTAACATGTAGTTTTTACTGCTTCAGGCCAGAAGTGTTTAGAAATTATTGAACCATTCAACATTCAATGAGTGTCCTATTATTCCTTTCAGCAACTCCATTTTGTCTAAGAGTGTAAGGACAATAGAAGTTTTGAGATATTTCTTTCTTATCACAAAAACACTCAAGGTCCTGATTTTTGAACTCAGTCCCATTGTCAGTCCTGATTTGCTTGACTTTGTTGTCATTTTAGTTTTCATTGTTTCTGACAAAGGACATGATGGTTTCAGCAGTCTGACTCTTCTTTGTGAGAAAGTAAATCCAAGTGTATCTTGAGTATTCATCTACTATAACAAGGGTATACTTCTCATGATTGTTGGAAATTGGACTGATAGGTCCAAAGAGATCCATATGAAGTAAATGAAGGCAACTTCTTATAGAGAAATTTTGTTTTGTTTTGAAGGATGCCCTGTGATGTAGGCCAAGGACGTTGTTTTGTTTGGCAAGGTTGTTTATATTTTTGAAGTTTAAATGGGAGAGTCTTTTATGCCAAAGCCAATTTATAGTTTCAGTGGCTTTAGCAAACAAACATGTTCCATTTTGAGTCAGTGTTAACATGTCCAGTACATAAACATCCTCTCTTTTAGAGGCTATAAGAACAATTTCTTTGTTAGCATTTAAGATTGTGCCCTGCCTGTCATCAAACTGAACTATGTACTTAGCATCACATAGTTGACTGACACTTATCAGATTATACTTAGGACCATTTACATAAGCAATTCTAGTAAAAACTATTCCACTACAGTTTACTGAACCATAACCTTCAGTGGTACATGATGAATTATCAGCAAATACTACCTTTGGTCCTGGCTCTTCCACATATTTGTGTAGATATTGTTTCACACCAGTCATACTCCTTGAGCATCTACTGTCTAGATGCTAAAAAGGCTCCTTGGCATGTCTATGCACAATTAGTAAACTGAGTTAGTTTTTCTTGTGAACTCACATAATAAGGTATAGATTATGATAGCACTTATGCACCGGTATATCAAAATGGATGTGAAAAGTGTATTTCTCCTTGCATACGCTTGCGCATTAGATTTTAAGTTATATCAAATGAAGGTGAAAAGTGTATTTCTAAATAGTTTTATTAACGAGGAGGTGTATGTTGCACAATCTATGGGATTCGTTCATTTTGAAATCTCTTTTTGTCTATGATAACAAAATCAGTTCTAGAATTTACATCAGTTTTAAATTTGGAAGAAGAACTTTCTTCAGACACAGACGGTAACACGGTACCTTTATTGATAAAGGTACAGTCGGTACAAAATAAGAGTACCGTTAGGAGTGTGTTTGTGTTAAAAAATATAATAAAAATCGTCTTTAATTTTTTTTTTGTTCGTGGCCTTTTATAAAAAAAAAGCGAGAAAAATGGCACCCGTGCGTTGCGGCGAAGATTTTTTTGCTCGTTAGTCAAAAGTACATCAACATTTGGGTTTTTTTTACTAAAGAACGCATGTCAAAAATATTTAAATATCGGCCTCGTTTTGTTTGTTGCCATATATTTTATTAAAAAATTGTTAGATTTATGTTAGATTTTTATTACATATTTATAATTCAAGATTTCCGAGAATTGTATGTCGATGCCACTTATAGTTTAAACAAATTATAAGACTTTTTTAAAGGTATTTGATAAGTTAAGGGTGCATATCGAATATTTAAAAATAAAAATATATATTATCTGTCAAAATTTTTTACAAAATCATACATATGGCAAAAGTATATCAATATCGGGCTCGTATTGTTTATCCAGAGGCCGTTCTGACAGTATATTTTTTTTAAACGAACCATTAGATATCTGTTAAATATTTGATAAATAAAATTTGTTATAAAAAACAATCATAAATAGTAAAAAAATCAGGGCAGATTTCCAAATCGTCACATAGCTTGAGGTCTGTTTTAAAATGTTTTTGGTTTTGATCTTACTTATTTTGGGCTTATGTTATGGGTTCATGTTTGGGCTAAAGAAAAAAATAATAATAAAAGGACGACCGCCAAACACGTTCGTTTTGCTCCGTTTAAAATTTTAAATAAAGGGAATCTTTTGTTGTTCGCATGAATCATTGTCTCTGGTTTATTTTTTTATTTTATTCTAGCGTGGTCCACAGCTTTGCTCACAAGAATATATAATGAGTTACTGTCGCCGTCTCATATTTAGTGTCTAACTTTGAATTTTATAGGTATTTTATTTCTAACTTTAATCTTAAATATTTTTAATTTTGTTATATAATACTTGATGCAAAATATATTAATAGATTGAGTTTTAAATGTATTTTTTATTTGTATAATTTTTATTAAATATTATATAAAACAAATAAAAATATTTAAGGTTAAAGTTAAGAAAGAAAAACTTAAAAAGTTAAAACAGAATAATTAATATGAGACGGACGTAGTATTTTATTATGTGTGATTCAAGTGTGGTCCACCGCATCATCTTGCGTTTATACCCTTGTTTCAATTTTTTTTTTTCCTTTTTCTTTTTTTTTTTTTTTTTTTTTTTTGCACTTTTATACTTCAAAGCAACTAGCTTTAAGAATTAAGGTTTTAATTGTTTAATAACAAATTTATAATGTAAGAGTAGAGTTATTTTACATACTAAACTTTTCTTATATACCAAGGAATTCATCTCCACCATCCATCTAAAAAGAAATCAATGGCTAAGATTAAAAGCATTTTATTATTTCACATATTGTTTATAATTTAAATATCTCTTAAACCGTTAATCGTTAATAAAAAATAATTACATCATCGCGACGATCATTTAATTATCTTTTATAAACAGGCACTTTGATATGCTTTCGAAAAAAAAAAAATTTCACGTTTTTTCGTCTTTTTTTTAGTTTTTCTTCGAAATTGAAATTTGCATGAAATATCATATATGATTTAACACTAATTTGAAGATCACATATGATATTAGTATTAAATCACATATGATATGTAATATCGTATGTGATACTAGTGTTATATCATATATGATAAATCACATATGATATACATATCATATATCATTTACACTAATATCACATGCAGATTCAAATTAGTGTTAAATCATATATGATATTTTCATGCAAATTCCAAGAAAAAAAAAAAAAAAAAAAAAAAAAAAAAACATGAAAAAAAATTTGTCGAAAGATATCAAAGTCTTATCTATAGAAAGATAATTAAACGCTCATCGTAATGGTATATTTTTTCCGCTTCACGATTAACAAAGTTTGAAAGATATTTATATTTGAAAAAAATGATGAAAGTGGGGTTTTTAATTGTTGGGATTAATCTCATTTATTATATCTAATAAAAATATAGGGTGGAGATTAATCCTTAAGATGTAAAGAAGTTTTTGTATGATCTTAAATCATAATATAAAATACAACTTCATATCATAACTATACGTGACTTTTAGTCATTAATCTTTCTCGGCCAAAAAGTGTTTATTTTTAAGTAAACTCAAAAGTTTACATTTTTATGCCTTAAAACACTTTTTCAAACAAGAATTTGCAAGAAAGACAAACAAAAAACGTCCAAATATAGTTTCTTTGTGCTAAAAACGATTGTGGGCGCATGTGTTTTTGAAGTCTTGCGAGAAGTTGTGAAAGCTTGCAAAAAATTGAGAAGCCTTGCAAGAAAAAAAGTTTTGTTTTAAGAGACTTTTCTTGAGAGACTATTCTGTAACACTCTCAAAATTTACTCAGTGGAAGACTTTACCAACTTTAAGGTGCTACGAAATTGGTATACAACACAAGTATAAGGAAACAGAATAAACTCATCCATAACTTAAAAATGTAGTCAAAGGATAGTGGTTAAGTTTTACATTTATTTAAAAGTGCGGAAATAGACCCATAAAAGTAGGTTATAAAGCGGTCCCAAATAACATCAGAGTAGAATTGATACATGACCATGTCATAGCTGCCAAGCGCCTCCCAATAAATCACCAAAATCAGACATATCAGTTACCTGAGAAAAACATGCTAAAAATCAGCAAAAAGTTGGTGAGTTGATAGGTTTAATCAAATAACGAAAGTATTTGAACCATAACAGCATATTCACTTATTACGCAAGCTAAACCATAAACATTTAAGCAACCATCACGCCCTAAACACATATATAATTCGACATGTTATACGTTATGGCAAGTTGGTGCATCCACAAATCCGGGTGTAAACCCTAGCAAGTTGGGCAACCAAAGTTTAGACGGGGTGGTCAACCACAATAGATATATCTATAACATTCGCACTTCCCGCAGGGACTAACGACTTATTAGTCGGCAATTAATGGGATACTCAACCTTAGCCTTGACTAAGCAATAAGTATTACAAATCACAATTTAATAATCGGTCCAATCAAACAGTTTGCATGTTTTCTCACCCCCAAGATTTAATAAAGCATTAAAATGAGTAAAAATGGGGTTATGAAACTTACCTCAGTCAAGCAACGCAAAATAGAACAACTCAAGGGTAGAATAGTGTAGCAACCCGTAATTTTTCATAAAGTAAAATGACTATTTTACCCTTTGACTTTTTAAAGTTGACATTTGACTTTGACTTTTTGACTATTTGACTTTTACTATTCATCCCGTAAAAAAAATTATTTTACCATAATGACAAGATAAATAAAACTCGACAAGTCGTCCTGACGACGTACGTTGAATCCATAAAGAACCGATTTCACAAAACCGTGTCTGAGAACTACTTTAGGGTTTAAACGTCATTTGGGCATCCCGTTATGTCCATAAAACACTATAAACATTAAAACTATGTAATTATACCATTCTATGACAATTCCACAAGTTTTGGAATTTTTCGTTTTTCAGTTCTGCGTTTTACGCAAATTACGCGTTTTTTACCAGCGTTTCCAGCTCTAAACAGCGTTTTAGCACCATATGAGACTTATCACCCATTTTATATTTTTATATGGAGTATAATGATGAGTTTTATCATTCCTGCAAGTTTCGTATTTTTATGATACCCGATTTTACGTTTTATGGCTTAACAAATTAAGGTTGGCATTTAACGGAACCAAAACACATCATAAAATCAAGATATTATCAAGACTTAATATCTAAGTCCACTAACACTAGTTATAGGTGAGTCACCATAGTGGTGGCTTGGTCTTAGCCATTTTGCATGTAAATCCTTACATTTGTCTTTAACTTAACCATGGTTATTAATTAACCCAATACATGGTTAACCAAACCTTTCCTCCTATAAATAGCAAGAAAAAACTTCACACAACCCTCATTCCCTCCCCTCTTGGTCGTTCATATCACAACTCAAACACACATTCCATAATTTGATTCATGACTACAAGTTTATGCTAAGAAGTTGCAAATAACAAGTTACTACATCAAATCTCTAGCAAGTTTAAGTGATCTTCTTGAGTTTAAATCCACTCAAGTCACTTAAGACTTTATCACCAATCCTTCATAATTACAAGAAGTGTAGAAGGGTACCAAGGTGTGAAAAGCTTGATCAACCAAAGTCCTAATCCTTATTAGTTACTCATTTCTTTTTTTGGGTAAAAGTTGTAAGCAACTTATCACCACCATCACTCCATTGTCTCATGTTTATTATTACTAATCTTGTTAAATACATGTTGTATATATAGTTACTATGTTGATTCATGATGTACATACACTCAAACATATGTTTAATTCACATATTGTCATAAAAATTAACAAACTAATAAACTAGTCATATTCTATATATTTGAAGCCATTTAAAACAACTATATATGGACTTGATAACTTAAATATTACTGTGGACAAAATAAAAATGTAAACATAGCAACTTGAATCACCCGAAACGGACAAACGAGTCAAAAGTTATGGTAAAAAGAAGTTAGAAAACCCTAGAAATGACCATTTTCATTAGTGTTGAATCTGTTTTAAAAAAGAGTGGTACTTTTTATCCGAATCATCAAAAACTTAAAACATGAAAGTTGTCCGGAACGATGTTTTACGTCTACCGCGTGGGAACTCGGCCTGAAAAGACCAAATGATATCATTAACTGCCTAATATTTGTAAAACAGTTTTTATCGGGAAAATTGGATTTTTACAAGTTAAAAATATAAAAACCATGTCATTTTTATAACTAGTTACATATTTAATTGTTACTAAAATTTCATTATTGACTATATTAATAAGTTATGACCACTTGTAAACTTTGAGAAATTGTAAAAACTAAATGTTTATTAAAAACATAATAAAACTTTCTAATATAATAATCCCCACTCAAATTATATATTTTATCTACTAAAGTGCTACAATACTAGGGAGCTTAGTGTGAGGGGTTTCATTTGGGTAAAACTTATCGACGAGTTGCTAGATTTACGATTTAAAGTGTCCTAGCTCCTCGAACGTTTACTACATGACCTCTGAATTATGATGGCCCGAACGGTAGTACGATATCTATAAACTAAATACATTTTCACATATTAAAAATGTTACTATAAACATCAAACTATAAATTACTACATCATCATCAACATAGAGACATATATAGGATGGTTTATGTTTTCCTAAAACATTATTCCAAACCTAAGTCGCAACATTCCATTTTTAGGTTGCACGTAGAAGTTTCCCGATTTATCCATCACATCCGTTAAAGTACTTAACATCATTAAATTCTAGATGAGTTCATAACCCCACTTTCTATTACTTAATTGTTTTACAAACCCTGGGGGTGATACATGCTTTATTTTAAACCGAACACATTTCTTTCAAAATGTATGCTTATTTGATTGTTTTATTAGCACCAAGTTACCGCATTTGCCAAACTTAAGTGCCTAAATCATTACTCATTAATCACTAGTGAGAGTGGGCGCGAATATTGTGAATAGATCTATTGGGATTGACGAATCCCATTTGTGTTGACCGGGTAGGCAAACAAACACACTATATTTGAGTAACATTAGGTAAAAACGGGAATTTTTACCTGTTAGGGCTCGCACCAACATTTTCACCAATTAATTTTGGAACACGTTAACGCCTTGATTGCATGATGCTTAGTCTAATAATAACTGTTTTGTTTTCAAATCATTGGTGTGAATTTATAACTCACACTACAAACATAATGTGTTCAACCATCAAACAAACTCTATGAATTTCACTCAACCTTTGTGTTGACAGTTTTAAGCATGTATTTCAGGTCCATATTGTACGAGGATGGCACGGAGTAGCACATATACTCAAGAAGGCTATAAATTTTATTATCATTCGAAAACTAATTTAATGTATTTTGTAAACCGTGAAACTACTGGGACCTCATTTTTGTAAACTCGATATTTATATAAATCGAATGATAAATCTTTTAAAACGACTCCATTATAGTTCGTTTTCTATTGTTATGACTGTTGTGCCATGAAGTAACACCCAGTTTGAATTCCGCTGCGTATCAAGAAATTGGAGGTGTTACAAATAGCACAACAACAACTAGAATATCACGGCACAACGGACTCGGCAAGACCTAATAATAAATACTCGTCTCAAAATACTACTCATAAAAATAATCAAATGCGCAAGAGTTTCCAAAAATTAACCATTTCCATTTCCAAAAATGATCTCATTTTAGCCTTTTAAAAGAGTTTGGTATCATCAATCATGTACGACCAGGAGATGCGGACTCAAGAATACACACGCCAAAAGAATGAACAATAGAAAGTCGAAAGAGAAGTCGGCGAGAACTAGAATCGAGAACGATAGATGAACATAGACGAAACAAATAAATAAACCAAACCTGAAAATTTGATAATTCGATTGGTAGTAATATTTACCCAATATTCCAAATAAAACGTTGTTTAAAATAAATGTTTGACATATGGTTTTTATAAAGGATTTTGAAAAATAAGTCTAAGTATAAAAGGTTTACGAAATTTGGGCATGACCCATTTGTTTATTGAACATTCCCAAGTCAAATGACTCGTTTGAATTTCAATTTCCCAATTAAATTCTTTAATGAACAAAAGTAATGATTCATATTATTAGAATTTAGACATGATTTCCTTATTGTTTGTCCGTTACTAATAGAATACATTAAATTCACTACAAGTCTAATGTACTATATTCGTATCGTATCTAAAAGGTCTATAATGTCCAAAGTCTAACAATACTCCAATAAGTCCCACCAATAATACATAATCCAAATCTCGAACAATGTTGCAATCCCAAGATAATTCCATCTACCAATCGATATCAAGACGAACTCAAAGTAAATAAAGGTCAACGGTTCAAAGGGTCAAGCTAATCGCTTAAATAGGTACTCAGACGGATGATTTGATCCTTATTGGATTCGTCAATCCAATAATTCCAATGATCCCTTCGTCTCGCTTATTACTCCCAAGCCAAACCCACACGTCACAATTAAACGGTAAGTCATAATTATCGATTGGTAGTTGGATTTATCTTAGGATTTCAACATTGATCGAGATTTGGATTATATATTATTGGTTGGACTTATTGGAGTATTATTAGACTTTAGATATCATGGACCTTTTGGATATGATACGAATATAGTACATTAGACTCGTAATGAATTTAATATATTCGATTCGTAATGGGCTAAAAATAAGGAAATAATGACGAAATACTAATAATATAAATTATTACTTTTATTCGTTAAAGAATTTAATTGGGAAATGGAAATTCAAAGGAGTCATTTGACTTTGGGATGTTCAATAAACAAATGGGTCATTCCAAATTTCGTAAACTTTTTATACAAGGTTTTAATTTGGAAAATTGAGTAAATGTGGACACTACCAATCGACTTATTAAATTATCATGTTTGGTTTATTTATTTGTTTCATCTACGTTCATCTATCCTTCTCGATTCAAGTTATCGCCGACTTCTCTTTCAAATTTCTATTGTCTATTCTTTTGGTGTGTGTATTCTTGAGTTCGTATTTCGTGGTCGTACACGATTGATGATACCAAATTCTTTTAAAAGGTTCAAATGAGATTATTTTTGGAAATGGAAATGGTTAACTTTTGAAAACTCTTGCGCCTTTAATTTTTTTATGGGACATATTTTGAGAAGAGTATTTATATTATTAGATCGTGCCGAGTCCATTGTGCCGTGATATTCTAGTTGTTGCTCTGCTATTCTACCTTTGAGTTGTTGTATTTGCGTTGCTTGACTGGGGTGAGTTTCATAGCCGCATTTTTACTCGCATTACTTTTTTTTTTTATTAAATCTTGGGGTGAGAAAACATGCAAAACGTTTTGATTGGACTTGGAAAGTATTTTTGTGGATTATGGAATTTATTACGCGGTCAGGCTAAAGTAGTATCCCAAATTTCTCATTCATGGACCGTTAGTTTCTGCGGGAAGCGCGAATGTTGTAGATAGATCTATTAGGGGTGACGCCCCGTCCAGAGTTGGTAGCACCAACTGGTCGGACGTATAGCATATCGGATACGGTGGTTAGGGATAAACACCGTTAGGAGCTTTTATATATTTGTATGTCGAGTGTTGGTTGCATGACTTAGGCTTCGTAATAGATAACTTGTATAATTATGATATGGTCTAAATGGTTGATTTATGATTAAACCTATGAACTCATCAGATTTTTGCTGACTTTTTAGCATGTTTTTCTCAGGTAACTGGTGTGACTGATTTTGGGTGACTTGTTGGGAAGCGCTTGGCAACTAAGCCATGGTTAGAGATCAATTATACACTGATACTTTTTGGGATTGCTTTATAAACTATTTTTATGGGCTTATTTCTACACTTTTAATAAATGTAAAACTTAATTACTATCGTTTGACTATGTTTTTAAGTTATGGATAAGTTTATTCTGTTTTCCTATACTTGTGTTGTGTACTAATTTTGTAGCACCCAAACTTAGTAAAGTCTTCCACTGAGCGAATTTTGGGGGTGTTACAAAAACTCACCCCAACCACTCCCTCATTATCTGTAGAGGTGTCAAACCTTGACCAAATTGCAATTAATGGGTTTTTTTGGCATTGTCGTCCGCTTTCATACGTTTTCATTTGTTTTCATATCGTCCGTTAACATACGTTTTCGTCCGTTTTCATACGTTTTGATACACTTTCAGACGTTTTTATACGTTTTCATCCGTTTTCATATGATTTCGTCCGTTTTCATACGTTTCAGTTGTTTTCATACGTTTTTGTCCGCTTTTCATACGTTTCCGTCCTTTATATTATGTTTTCGTCTTTTTTCTTATGTTTTTTTTCATGTTTTCATCCTTTTTAATACGTTTATTTTCGTCTGTTTTTATCCATTTTCGTCCATTTTTATACGTTTTCGTCCATTTTTATACGTTTTCGTCCGTTTTTATATGTTTTTGTCCGTTTCATATATTTTCATACGTTTTCGTATGTTTTCTCCCATTTTCATATGTTTTCATACGTTTTCATCCGTTTTTATACACTTTCGGCCGTTTCACACGTTTTCATACGTTTTTGTCTATTTTCATACGTTTTCTTTCTTTTTCAAATGTTTTTATACGTTTTCATTTGTTTTCATATGTTTTCGTCCGTTTTCATATGTTTTCGTCCGTTTTCATACATTTTCGTTCATTTTTAGACGTTTTCTTACATTTTCTTTCGTTTTCATACGTCTCTTATACGTTTTCGTCCGTTTTTATATGTTTTTTTACGTTTTCATCCGTTTTCATACATTTTCATCCGTTTTTGTCCATTTTCATACGCTTTCATCCGCACTCATACATTTTATGAAAATGTACAATAACGTATGGAATGTACAAAATTGTTCGAAAACATACAAACAAGTATAAAAATAGATAAAAAGTATAAAACGTATAAACCCAAAAAAAAAAACAAAAACTTTTGACCAATTTAACTAAAGTTTAACCAATGGGTCTTAAATTATCACCTGTGATATTTTAAGTTCATAATAGTGTGATTTTGTTTGCTAGTTAAGCTGTTCAGTTCAATATTGCTTTGAACTGCGTTGGATTGACGTGTTTTGTTTATGTGATTGCTTCATATTAAATCTGTAACAGTTGTAATATTTTAAGTTGATAGTACTTTACAATGCTTATTTTTTAAACTATATTATATGACATGTCTAATATCAATTGTGATATTTTATAAAAATAGTTAATGTTTCATATCACTTGTGATATTTCATAAATAAACAAGTATGCTTTTTAACTTTTAATATCATCTGAGATATTTTATTGCTATGTATTCTTTTTTATATATTATCACCTACGTGTTTTATAATATTTTTACATTTTTCAAATATAAGATGGTTTTTGTTTATGAAATATCACAAGTAATATTAGACATTAACTATGTTTATGAAATATCACAAGTGATACTAGACATTAACTATGCTTTTTATTCATTTTGATATTTGTAAGTGACACTTATTTATCTTTTGTAATTTAACACTGTAAGAAAGATCAAAAGTATTTAAATTTTCTTTCTTAGTTAATTAAGAGTAATAACTCATGTGATAAAGCAATATAATGTGACAATAATTATGTTATTCTACATATGAGTAATATCTCATGTAATAAAGTAATATAATGTGACACTAATTTTGTTATTCTACATATGAATAATATCACATGTGATAAAACAATATAATGACCAAAGGTAGACATCATTCATTTCTGGTTATATATATTCGAATAACTCAAAAGCATCTAAGTCTGCATCATTGTGTACAACATCTAATATCTAATATCACTTGTGATATTTCTTAAACATAGTTAATGTCTAATATCAATTGTGATATTTTATATATAGGGGAAGATTGTTGGGTTTATTGATTTGATGATACAAAACAAGAAGAATGAAACAAGAAGGGCTTAAAGTGACAAAGGAAGAAGGACTTTCTTGATAAAGAATATTTTATTTATTAGTCCTTTGTAGTCTTTTGTAAACCCTAATCTCTATTATATAAAGAGATATAGGGTACAAGTTTTTAATATGTCTTCCAAAATGTAGTCGACTAGAGTGATTGGTGTAGCCCTAAGATCAAGGTGTTCTTGATCCCTGTTACAAGGTGTGTAACACGTTCTACCAGATCAAGCTAGAATTAGGGCTTGTATGATGATGATGATGAAAACCTTGTTGCAGTAACAATTAATGTTTGGTTTATCAGTTGCATATTGTCTTTGTTATTGTAATTCCTAGTGCTCAAAACGATCCATGGAGTCTAACAAACTCCACAATTGGTATTAGAGCCAAGGGGGTTCATTACCTAGGGATTCACAAGGCTTTATTTGTCGAAGAATGGAGACAAGAAGAAAAATTCGAATCTGGAAAAAATTTCATAATGTTTCTGCAGGTTAGTTTTAAAACAGTGATAACTTCTCCGTTAACCTCTGGATCGGGCTGTAAATGTTTTTGGAGACTCTCAGTATATCAAGCTAACTTTTCACAGGAGGGATCTTCAATTGGAGCTCTTAATTGAAAGTTATTCAGTGTCAAAAACTGCTGCAAAGGAAGGTATTAAGTTTCAAATTTTCAGGGTTTTCTTGCTATTCCACTTCCTAAATTCGTGTTTACTTGTATTATTTCATTATATAAGTGGGATATATGTTATTTGGAGTCTATGATTCATGAAAGAAACTAGATTTGATGAAGGTTCTATTGGCGTTTAGGGTTTCTGTGACATAATTGGCGTTTAGGGTTTCTATGACATAATTGCTTAAAGTTCTTTATCATAACCAACTAAATTCATTTTGTTATATGGTATAATGGATCAACAAATGTACGATGGTCGATGAAAAAGGATTTATAAACAAGTAGTGTATCATGATGGGGTCTGAATTGCTTCCTGCTACTCAATCAGTGTTCAAAAAAAATTCAAAGAGAGTTGTAATTGACTTCGTGAATCTGCTACTAACCTAAGAAGCTGTGATAATAAACCCTAATACACTTTGTATATCTTCTGCTACTGAAAACCCTAATACACGTTGTTATCATCCAAGATGGGAATTTAATATTCATTCGACCTGAGGTGTGCTCATGAAGGGGATTACGAGTAGTATCTTTAAGTGCTTCTAATTTTTATGATAACTGATGCTCGCACTTGATACTCCTTCTATGATACTTAACGTAACTACTGCTACGCTTCTCGAAACTGCTGCTACGCACTCGTTCCTACTACTAGTAGTTCTTCAATCTGCTGCTATCTTTATGTTTTGTAACTGCTGCTGAACTCGACATGAATTCATATCTGCTGCTAGTGCTTTTAATCTCCTGCTGGAACTCATTTGTTGCTACTGTTCGATTAAGATTTAGTGCTGCCAAGTTTGACGTTTGTGCTTGTTAAATGTTAAAACTGTTGAATGATATTTGAAGTTGCTTGGACTTTCGGCTAAGTTTTTGGACCTACTAATTGAAAAGGTGGGGTAATGAAGAACTTAATTATATTACTACTAAGCTAATTGATTTTGATTGGTGGGACAGTGAAAGAGAACAGGTGGCTACTCATGTGATACAATTAATTTTGTTGTGGAAATTTGATTTGTGTATACACATGATATTTATTCAGTTACTGTTTGGGCGTGATTGATTTTGGAAGTTGCGTTATGGAGTTCTAGAGAGTTGGATCAAAAAGTATCTCGAATACATACGCTTTCTTGCAAGGTAGTAATGGGAGCTACGAGGAAATTTTAGTTTTGATTACTGTGATCTTTTGGTATTCGTGATACCTTCTACTGCTGACCTTAAGTAGATGTTGCTAGTTAGTAGTTTCTAGTGGTAGAGTATTTTACTAATGTTCAATCATATTGATGCTGCTCTTCAAAGATTACTACTGCTTGGTCTCGAATATTATTGTGGTCATTCTACAAACCTAATGCGGAATTAGGATGTTCATTAATGGTTGGTACTACATGGTGTTCGTGGTTATTGATGGTTAGTTTTTCGTACAACTTTTATGGTTGATTCTTTTGCTTTTGGTCATAAGATGGTTAACATATTAGCTTCAGGGGAAGATTATGATTACATGTTTACTATCTTACATGCATCATTTGAGGGGAAGGTTTTTACTACTGGTGATTGGTATTACTATTGCTAGTTTAAATTTTATTGACAGTAATGAGTAGAGAGAAACACACAGTTCACACGGTGAAAATGATTCTCCTTATTACTTCAAAATGAAAGATACAAAGGTTTTATCTGTGAACAGATGGGAGGAAGGAGAAAAGAATAAATGAAAAGTTACAAAACAAACCCTACACTATTTCAATGTTCTAATATGAGTCCTTCAACTATTAACCAACCCTCTTTACACTCCCCTCAAGTTAAGAGGTGGAAGGACGCAAGCTCCCAACTTGGACATTAATTTAGAATCTTGATCTGCTGGAAGAACTTTAGTAAACACATCACCGGTGGTCTTTAGTGGAAACATGAGAAGGTAGGACTTCCCATTCTTTACTTGATCCACACATAATGGCAATCCACTTCTATATGCTTTGTTCGGCATGGAAGACCGGATTGGCGACTATATAAATGGCGACTTGATTATCACATTTCAAATCTACGGGACCAAGATCTTTGAGCCCCAAATCTTTCAACAATGTCACCACCAAGTAACTTCACAACATGTTAGGGCCATAGCTCGTATTCGGCTTCGGTGATGATCTAGACACCACTTGTTGCTTCTTAGATTTCCATGAAATAGGTGATTGACCCGACAAAATACAATAGCGATGGTGGACCTTCTTGTCATAGGACAACTAGCCCAATCATCGTCACAATAGGCGATCAAATGAACAATGAATCATTAGCTAATAATATACCTTGACTGGTGAATTCAACAAATATCTCATCAAATGTTTCACCGCTTGCATATGCATTGATGTAGGATTTTGCATAAAGCGGCTCAACAACCGCAGATATAGCAAATATCGGTCTTGTTATTGTGAGATATATGAGTTTGCCTATGTATCTTCAGTATACTTGGATCGAGTAAAGGAGTTCCATGTCGCTTGCAACTTGATATGAGAATCCATAGGCAACTTGTATGGTCTTGCATTAGTCAAACCGACTTCTTGAAGTAAATCGAGAGTGTACTTCTTTTGAGAGATGAAAATGCCTTGGTCACTTTTGCACACCTCAGGTCCTAAGAAATAATTCATCGACCCAAATCCTTCATGTGAAAATGAGTACTTAATTGTGTTTTAAGAGCTTGAATCGAGTGTTGCTAGAACCGGTGATTAGAAGATCATCAACATAAACAAGGATATTGTAAAGGATTCAAACATCGTCTTGATGAACAATGAGTAATCACCTTAGATTGAGTATAGCCAAAGGACAACAATCTTGAAGAGAGTTTGGCAAACCACTGTCTAGGTGCTTGTTTGAGGCCATACAAGGACTTCTTGAGTTTGCATACTAAACTTGAATCGTGCAGGAACATTTTGCACACTCTCCCCTTTCCAATATACCCTTGAGGCATTTGCATATACACTTCTTCAAAGAGATCACCATGGAGAAAGGCATTAGACACATCCATTTGACAAATTTCCCAACCTTTCATGGCTGCCACTTGCAAGTAAAGCTCTAATGATCACCATTTTTGCCATGGAGCAAAAGTTTCTTCATAGTCAACACCTTTTCTTTGCCTATTCCCATTCACTACAAGTCTAGCTTTCTTCTTGTCAAGTGTACCATCACTTTGAGTTTGATTTTGTAGATCCAATGACAAGCAATAGCTTTCTTCCCTTTAGGTAGAACAGTCACTTCCATGTATCATTCTCCTCTAATGCTCTTAGCTCCAAATTCATTGCATTACACCAATCTTCTTCTTTAATCGCTTCTTTGAAGTAAGTAGGTCTTGATCGAGCCACCAAAGCACATAGAAAAGCATGAAATTGAGGCGAAGAGGAGTAATCGACACTTGATTAGCCTTTGGTTGATGAATTGGTGTTACATAATCTTTTAGCCGACTTGGAGCACTTGACACTCTAGTGGATCTTCGATTCTGTATCTTGAACACTAGTGGTTGGAATGAAAGATGGTGCATTGTGAACAACATCGCAGATTCATGAACAACATCGGCAGAATCATGAACAACATCGCAGATTCATGAACAACTTCAGCAGAATCATGAACAACTTCAAGTAATAACAAAGGGCTCATGAACAGGTTGTGTTGTGGATACAAAATCTTCATACCACAATGGTGAAGAAATGGGTGCAGCACAGTTGAAGAACTTGCAACATACTTGTTTTAGAGTAGGAAATATATGTTCATAGAAGACAACATCTCTTGACATAAACCTTGTATGATTCAACAAATTGAAGTTTGTACCTTTTTGATGTTGTGGATAACCCGAAATAAACAAGGTACACCTCGGAATCAAATTTGTCAAGAACTCGGAAGGATTACTAGCCATTGCTAAACAACCAAACACCCTTAGATGACTATACTCGAGGTTTAGATTGCAACAAAACTTCATAAGGTGTCTTAAATTTCAACACGGTGGAAATCATTAATGAGATATGTTGCGGTGATAACACAATCACCCCAATAATGTACAGGCAAATGAGCATGCAATCTTAGGGCTCTAGCTATCTCCAATATGTTTCTATGTTTCCTTTCTACCTCCCATTTCTTTGAGGTCTATCAACACATGAAGTTTGATGCTCTATTCCCAGTGAGTCCATAAAAGGGCCTATAGATCCTTTGAGAAATTCTAAGGCATTGTCCGATCTCACCACTTTTATATCTTTTCAAACCGCTTCTTCACAAAAGTAACAAATGACTTGAAAGTGGCAAAGGCATCGACTTTCGACTAGTAAATATGTCCAAACAGCTCTATTACAATCATCAACTATAGTGAGAAAATACTTATGATTCCCTATGGTTGGAACTTTATAGGGTCCCCAAATGTCTATATGAATGAGTGAAATGGAACTTTGGAATGAGATTTACTAGCGAATATGGAAGTTTTGTGAATTTTGCCATTGGACAAGTCAAACAAGAATTCCATTAGAATGAGATACACTTTCGTGAACGAGTAATATGTTTGAAAGTAGAATCGAAATGTGACCAAGTCTATGATGCCACAAACTGTAAGAATTATTGAAAACACTAAAAGCATAGTTTGTTGGAGCGAGCAGTTTGAGAAAAATGAAAATAGACTACAATCTTCAAGGCGAGACACAACCATTGAAGAAAGTTGAGAATGAATTTGATCCGGAGGAAGATTGAGTAGATGATAGAGGCCGACTTGCTTTTACCCAAGCCCAACACCTTCACGGTTTTCAAGTCTGGATAACACGAATTTCTCATAAAATGTAACAAAGCAATGAGAATCTTTTGTTAGTTTAGAGACCGACAAAAGCTTGAATTTGAAGGAAGGAACTATGAGAACATTGTTGACTTAAGTCCATTTTGTAAAGCAACATTGCCTACTTTAGAAATGGTGAAGTATGTCCATTTGGCAAATTAATAACTGTTTACACTTAAGAGCCTCAACATCATTCAAATCGGTGCTATCGGTGACATATGATCACTTGACCTGTATCAATTATCCATCCTTCTATAACCCCATTAACACAAGAAAAGCAGTAGAGTGTACCTTCTCCAAAAGGATGTTCCAATGTATTAGTCTCATCATGAGTCCGATTGAAATGAGGAATACTCTTCATGAGTTGTTCAAACGCTTTGAAGTAAAGACCACATGACCACCGGTTTCAACCAATGCGGTGGTCTTTTCACATTCCCCGAACCGATTTTCCGAGGAGCTTTACCTTCGTGATCGCTTATACTTGTAATGCCATGTGGGGTAACCAACTTTCTCCCAACACTTGTCCGGTGGATGCCACTTGTAGCCACATATGTTACACTTCTCTTTGACCTCACCTTTGCTATAGAGAGTCTGTAGATTCAACAAATGATTGTCTGATCCAAATACCCCCTTTGAGACTCTTCTTGTTGAAGCAAAGCACAAGCAGTCTCAACACTTGGCAAAGGAGAATTTAACAACAATGACTCCTTTGATGAGAAAATTTGTCATCCTAACCATTCAAGAACTGAAACAATCTTTGCTCTTCTTTTCGAGTACTCAAAGCAGTAGAAAACAAACAATTTACGGGGTGATATTGACTATTCTTGGCAATTCATTCATTGAATCCAATTCTTCCCAAACACACTTCATACTTGTATAGTACTCACTCACGGATCTTCCGGATTGCATGGTCTCATAAGTCTCTCTGTTCAACTTGTACTTATGTGACCCATTCTTTGAGAGAAAATCTTTTCTCAAGTTGAATCCAAATTGCATAAGCGGTGCCAATGAACATAATGGATTTTGCAATGGATTGACATCGAGTTCATTAACCAACTAATCACCGATTATTACATGTATCCCATTGTTCTTGTAAATTCACATCATCTTGTGATCTTGGGCTGTTCCTCGATGAAACCTAACTTTCTTTTGGTAGAAAGAGCAATTTCAATGATCGTCTCCAAGAACGATAGTTTTGTGCTCTAACAATTTCTCATTCACCACAAGAGTACCGGGGCCATCGAAGGATGCAAATCTGATGGATTTTGAAACAAAAGAGATTGATTGTTTTGGCTAGTAGCATCAGTTGAAGAAGATGATCGCCATTGTTAACACGTATGGAAGCTTCAACAATCTTGAAAGAACCGTTACAACAACCAAATGACTCAACAAACTCACCTTGAACAATACACGAACTCAATCTTGAAAGAACATAGATGAAAGAATGATAGAAATGATGAAAGAATTGTGAATAGAATGATAGGAATGATGGAGAAATGATGATCGGAAAAAGTTAGTTACGGTGGTTTATGGTGATCGGAAAAGTTAGTTATGGTGGTTACGGTTGAGTCGGTTATGGCGATCAAGAACTCATTATCGATCTCGATACCATGTTGTGAGTAATGAGTAGAGAAACACACAGATTCACACGGTGAAAATGATTCTCCTTATTACTTCAAAATGAAAGATACAAAGATTTTATCACAGAAACAAATGGGAGGAAGGAGAAAAGAATAACGAGAAAAGTTACAAAACAAACCCTACACTATTTCAATGTTCCAATATGAGTCCTTCAACTATTAACCAACCCCTCTTTTACAAATTTCTATTGCTTTAATTTCATTTATTGAAAGCTTTTTGGTGTTCTTCATGGAGGGTATTTTGAGGCATTAGAAGGTTGGATTGATAGTATGATATTGGTTTGTGGTGGTCGAGATCTTAGTTGCATATGTTCCCTATTTGTATGATAATAAAAAGGGGAAAAGATGTTATGGTGAATGTCATGGATTAAGGGGAAGACAAGATTGTTTGGGGAAGACATACTTGTTTCATTCATGGTGAGATTTAATTATCTCAATTTCTCTACTTCGCCTAGGGAAATTCGTACAAGAACGTGTGTGTTTTGTCATCATCAAATAGGGAAAGATTGGCGGGTTTATTGATTTGATGATACAAAACAATAAGAATGAAACAAGAAGGGCTTAAAGTGACAAAGGAAGAAGGACTTGCTTGATAAAGAATATTTTACTTATTAGTTCTTTGTAGTCTTTGGGGAAGACAAGATTGTTTGGGGAAGACATACTTGTTTCATTCATGGTGAGATTTAATTATCTCAATTTCTCTACTTCGCCTAGGGAAATTCGTACAAGAACGTGTGTGTTTTGTCATCATCAAATAGGGGAAGATTGATGGGTTTATTGATTTGAGGATACAAAACAATAAGAATGAAACAAGAAGGGCTTAAAGTGACAAACGAAGAAGGACTTGCTTGATAAAGAATATTTTACTTATTAGTTCTTTGTAGTCTTTTGTAAAACCTAATCTCTATTATATAAAGAGATATAGGTTACATGTTTTAAATATGTTTTCCAAAATGTAGTCGACTAGTTTGATTAGTGTAGCCCTAAGATCAAGGTGTTCTTTATCCCTGTTACAAGGTGTGTAACACGTTCTACCATTGATCACGATAGAATTAGGGCTTGTATTATGATGATGAAAACCTTGTTGCAATAACAATTAATGTTTGGTTTATCCGCTCCGTATTGTCTTTGTTATTGTAATTCTTAGTGCTCAAGACGATCTATGGAGTCTAACAAACTCCACATAAAGATATTACAAAAACGTATGAAAACATACGAAAACAAATGAAAATGTATGAAAGCAGACGAAAACGTATAAAACGTATGAAAACAAACCAATACGTATATAGAAATATATGAAAACGGACAGAAATGTATGAAAATGGACGAAAACATTTGAAAATAGCCAAAAACGTTAGAATACGGATGAAAACAGCCGAAAACGTATAAAAACTTATCAATACAGACGAAAACATATGAAAATGGACGGAAACGTGTAAAAACAGACGAAAACGTATGCAAACCGACGAAAATGTATGAAAACGGACGAAAATATATGAAAACGGACGGAAACATATGAAAACGGATGAAAACGTATGAAAACGTAAGAAAGTGGACGAAAACGTATGAAATCGAATGCAAACGTATGAAAACGTCTTAAAGCGAACGAAAATGTACGAAAACGAACTAAAACGTATAAATACAAGAAAATATATTTATTATGATATAGTTTTTTTGCCGTTTAAAAAAAACAAAAAAAGCAAAAAAATTAGATTTGTATGATTAATTATAGGTTTAATCCTTACTATTAAATCAAATTAAATTTATGATCAGATTTGTCTTTCAATATTTACCGAAATAATAATATGCAAATGAACTTTTTGTTTTCAATCAAAACTTTGTATCCTCATATTATTTTATATTATACAAATACAATATCATTCAAAAAGAATATATAGCGTTCAATTTGTAATTTCCAAAAACATAAATTGTTAGATAAATTATTAATGTTGATAATTTATTAGCTTAACACGGTTTTTCCTAGTATGTTCATTATTTCCACTCGATCACGTTAATAATTGATTAATGCCCATTCCACGTAAATAACATGCTCCTTTAATTCTCTATATATACACTCTTCATCTTCATATGCTTACACACACACATAAATCATATCAACCTCTCAAAGAGTCAAAGATTAACTAATTCCTAGTGTAATTCCTAGTGTTTGATTACATAATTAGCTTTACAAAAATGGATAAACTTCCTAAGTGTCCAGCAAACTATGTCCCTCTCACTCCTTTAACTTTCATCAAAAGAGCCTCTATGGTTTATTCCAACCGTACCTCTGTCATATACTCTGGAGTCCGCTTTACGTGGCGCGAAACTTATGAACGTTGCTGCTGTCTCGCCTACTCCCTACGGTCCCTTAACGTTGTCAAGAACGATGTTGTAAGTTTCTTGCCTTATGGTTTTGAAATGTGAACATGCATGGGTTGTTGAAATTTAAATTAAACGATTATACGTGAAAATGTTTATATATTGATTCTAATTTTTGGTTTATTTTATTAAGTAGGTATCTGTGCTAGCACCAAATATACCTGCGTTATATGAGATGCATTTTGCGGTACCCATGGCAGGAGCTGTTCTTAACGCAATCAACACAAGGCTAGATGTTAAAAATATAGCGACTATTCTCCGTCATTCAGAAGCTAAGGTCTTCTTTGTCGACTATGAATATGTTCCCGTAGCATCTGAAGCGCTACGGTTGCTGATGGGGAGTTTTAAAGATAGCTCTTCAGCCCAGCAGGCCATGCCGTTGGTCATTGTGATTGATGACATTAGCAAGCCCACTGGTGTCCGTCTTGGCAAGTTGGAGTATGAGCAACTCATTCACCATGGTAATCCAAGGTATCCTGGTGAAGATGTTGCGGACGAGTGGGACTCTATTGCTTTGAATTATACATCTGGAACCACCTCGGACCCCAAGGGAGTGGTGTATAGCCACCGCGGTGCTTTTCTGAGCACGATGAGCTTGATTCAAGGGTGGGAAATGGGTACCGAGGCTGTGTACTTGTGGTCACTGCCAATGTTTCATTGCAATGGCTGGACATTCACATGGGGTGTCGCGGCACGAGGTGGTACCAACGTGTGCATACGCAACACTACAGCCGACGAAATGTACAAGAGTATCTCTCAGCACAAAGTGACTCACATGTGTTGTGCTCCTATTGTTTTTAACATCCTTTTAGAAGCGAAACCTCATGAACGTTGTGAAATAAAATCAAGGTCAACATACTCACTGGAGGGGCCCCTCCGCCTGCCGCCCTCCTTGAGAAGATGGAAGACCTTGGATTCCACATCATGCATGCCTATGGCCTCACTGAGGCCACAGGACCTGCGCTTGTTTGTGAGTGGCAAACCAAGTGGAATCAACTTCCTAAAGATCAGCAGGCGAGATTGAAGGCCCGCCAGGGTGTTGGAATACTCACCCTCACCGATGTAGATGTCAAAGACAAGGACACCATGGAAAGTGTTCCACATGACGGGATAACGATGGGAGAGATTGTACTACGTGGAAGTAGCATCATGAAAGGATACTTTAAAGATGAGAAAGAGACGGCAAAAGCCTTCCAAAATGGATGGTTCTTAACCGGTGATGTTGGGGTTATACATCCTGATGGGTACATAGAAATCAAAGACAGGTCAAAAGACGTAATAATTTCCGGGGGAGAAAATATTAGCAGTGTGGAACTCGAGTCCATTCTATTTAAACACCCCGCCATACTCGAAGCTGCAGTGGTTGCAATGCCTCATCCAAGGTGGGGAGAAAGTCCTTGCGCTTTTGTTGTCTTGAAAGAGACAAGATGCGCAACAGAATCTGAAATATTGTCATATTGCCGAAAAAAGATGTCGAAATTTATGATACCAAAGAAGGTAGAGTTTGTGAAGGAGTTACCAAAAACCGGAACAGGTAAAGTACAAAAAGTGGAGCTTAGGAAAGTGGCAAAAACCCTTCAAATAACTGAAACTGAATTGGGAAACAACAAGAGATCTGAAAAAGAAATTCATCTGGATCGAACTCGGTACCACAGTGATAAACTCCATGAGCAAGAAAAAGTTCTTGCAATGTCACGACTCTGAATTAATCATTCTTATGTTTTACTTTGTTTTCAACATTTAATACAACGTATATATTAGAGGTAATCGGTCCAAGTCGGATCTGTGGGCTTATGGTTCATTAGAGTTTACTCATGTATCTCTATATAATATGTATGAATAATAATTATAACCTACGGGGTTTATCATTTTCTAACAGTACATAGAGAGTATTCAAATATGTATTAGTGAATATTAAATAAATAGATATGGTTTTGTGGCTTCTAAATCTTAACGGCTTAGAGAACAAATTTGTGGCTTCTAATACAGTTGGGTATTTGCGCAGCGGGAATAAAAATAGTTATATTATAAATATATTAAATGAAGTATTCTTTTGGTGAGGATGCGTGAAGCTGGCGTGGTTCACTACTCGCGTGAGAAAATCATTGTCAACCCAACTTTCCTCATAATTCACTACCCATTTAATGACGTCTTTTCACAACACTCAGAATTGTATATGTGTTTGTTGTATGTGTGTTTGGGTTTTACGTAGTATTGATCTCATGATTCTCGCATATACAAAGATCTTCGCATTATCTTACGTGTCAGAAACTCCCTCCATAAGTATATAGTTTTGACAAATTAAGTATGTATTGATACAAATTAAAAAAAATTGAATCAAAAATAAATAAATCAACTAAAAATACAAAAGAACTAAAAATTCAAAAAAGTATATCAAAATGGATGTTGAATTAAAGATAATCACTTCAAAAAGTATTCAACTTGTCACTTTTTCACATTACCTTTTGAATTTCGTTAGTTGGGTGTATCATTTTACCTAGACAACCGCTTAATGCCACTTTGGAGCAAGTCATCTGCACTGGCGTAACCAGAAAAATGTGATCATGGGAGCATCAAGCAAAGTGTTAGTTAAAGGGAACTATCATTTTTTTAAAGGAATTTATAATAAAACGGGTCGGGTTTAATATAACGGCAACAAAAATACTTTACTACGACGGTGTAAACAATAAGTATAAGTTTATGTGTTGATAAAAAAATTTGGTTGGTTTTTAGTTTGTTTTCTTTTTAAAAAAAATCAATTATTAAGTACGTAAAAGTTGTATTAAGGTGTTCAAGAATAGTTTAATCAAACGGTTTGTAATTATGAATATTAAAAGCATAATCGTGAAAAACGTTTGTCAAACTCAACAGTGCTAACAAATTAAAATTAAAATACCCACGTTGATGACAAAGATTATTCTAATACATAAAATTGTATAATAATCCGGTTATTCACACTTTTACATCATTTGAAGATTCCAAATTATTAAGAGCTCTAGGTGCCAAAACGAGGGGTAGCTTCGTCGTCGTGTCACCTCAACGCCACATCAGCATCCCACTTCTCCACAACTAACCACAACAAACCCCCCTTCACTCATAACAAACCTCAACGTCTTCATTTGGGACCCACCATTACACAAACACTACACACACACATACACAAACCTGTTGCTTTTGTGTCAGTGTATCCCTCGTCGTCCTCACGATTTCAAACCCAACGACGAGCCACGGCGAGCCACCCCGGTGTGGCGGCGGGGCACGACGGGGCGCCAGCTCACCAACGACGAAGCACAACAAACCCCACACCGGGTGCTCTAATATACTAACTACTAAGTATTCAGACTACTCGTACACTTTGAAAAAGAGAGATAAAGTATAGTATTATATTTTCTCCTATCATCTCACCCACTTTCACCATCCCCATTGTATCTACGTTTTCATATTTTTCTAGTGAACAACCCACCTTACAAACGTTATTTTGCATTAGAAAGCGTTCTAATTATGAGCAAGCTGAGAGCGACGAGGCCATTTTGATTTTATGGGTGAGGGCAGTCGACTTTTTGCTGATCAATATTACTTTTTCTTTTTTATATATTTTGTGTATCCGTAGCCGTAACATCTTAGTTGGGAGCATCCCCCCCCCCCACTACTACTAAGAGGGTGTTTGTTTCGCTTTATATAGCCGGCTTATGGCTTATAAGTGTTCGGCTTATATAACGTAAGCCACAATTTTGTTGCTTATTTGCCACTTATGAGCTTATATAACTTGTAGCTTATGTTATATAAGCCAAACACGACTTATGTTGTATAAGCTGAAACAAACATCCCCTAAGGTGGCTTCACCCCTGGTCATCCGCCATGTCATATATTTGTGGCCATGTCACTTAACAAAGAATATTATCCACATTTTCATATTTAATCACTTGACAAAGTCAGTTGTATCCAAAACAAATCTTTTATTGCAATGACAAGAAGTGAATTTTCTTACTTTTGGTTTGTGTTTCTTGACTGATGTAAGATGAATGAATACCATCGTTCTCATATTACAACAATACATTACAAATAACATAATAACCATTACCACAAATATGTTACTTCCCTCTGTCTCATATTAAATGTTCGGTTTAACTTTTGAAGTCTTTCTTTTTCAATTTTGACTTTAAATATTTTTGTTTGTGTTATATAATATTTGATGAAAATTATACCAATTGAAAATACACTTGAAACCCAATCCATTCATATATTTTACATCAATTATTATATAACAAAAACTAAAATATTTAAGGTTAAAGTTGAAAAAGAAAGACTTAAAAAGGTGAACTGGACATTTAATATGGGAAATGCGAGGAATTGTTATGGTTGTAGAAATAAGAGGGAATACTGAAAATATTATTGATCAGATTCAACTATAACTAACACATTATAATACATTAAATAGAAAAAACAAAGATGAACCCCTAACTATTAAACGGGCCTAAACAAGAGGGCCAAGCCTATAGGCCTTTATCATCTAACTTTCTCTCTTAAACTCGCAATGCTGCATCGGTAAACATTGAGAGTTTGCTAAGTAGAAAATAACTAAAAATGAAAAACAAACGAAAAACGGAGTGTCGCAGAGTGCAAACTCGGTGCTAGATGGAGTCTTTATCCGATGCAATCCAAGCTGTAATAAGGCGACAACAGTTAAGTCGAAACAAATGGACCAAAGTCATTGCAACACCAAAATCAGAGTAGAGCAACATAATTACGGAGATGAATGAGAGTAGATTCAGGCAGGCAGAGCAGATTCAGACAGGCAGATGCAAGACATGTGCAGATTCATGCAGATGAATGCAGACCGAAGTAGATAAGGAGCAAATTCAGGCATATGCAAATAGATGCAGACAGATGTAGGCATGTGCATAGCACAATCAGACAGACATATGCGTAATCAATAGAATGAGAGCAAATCCAGGCGAAATCAACATATACGGATGTGGAATAAGTTGTTGATGTCGAGATGCGACATATAACTACTCAAAACGTAATTGGGTTATAAAAGTGTAGCATCACAATTACCATCAACAATAATCCATTATAACCCAAACAAACATAATCGTGCATTGATTACCAAATACCAATACCGATACTAATATAATACCAAAACAAAAAGCAGAGCTTCAAACAATATCTAAACTAATAAACAGATAACTAAATCAGGATCAATCCGATTAATCAAACTGACATTCCAGGCAACTAAACTTCAAAAGAGTCAAATAATCCCATCACAAATGTTTCTCAAACGAACCAATTAGAATTTACCCAATAATTAAATTGCAACAAATCGAACAATGGCAACAGAAAACCTAATCACTAAAATAAAAAATACTTAACTTCTTAACATATTTAAATATATGAACCAATCATAAACAACCAACCCACTAAATTACATGGAACCAATCAAAACTTAGCAACTTACTTGACTAAATAAATGACCACGTGATGGTTTTTTATTTATTTTTTTTATTTTCTTGTATCATCTTTCTCGAAGGACCAACCGGATTATAAAAGCCAACGACCGACCTTATTAATAACCGGCCTGATGTCATGTAGAAATCAGAAATAATACTAAAAATATTATTGATCAGATTTAACTATTACTAAGACATTACAATACATTAAATAAAAAAATACAGATGAAACCCTAACTATTAAACGAGCCTAAACAAGTGAGCAAGACCTATAAGCGTTTATTACCCTTCCTCAATGAGGAATCGGGTATCTTATCTCGTTTATGCAAATAGATTTTTTCACATATGCTGATGTTTTACATAAAACTTTATAATGGGTGATTATGTTATTTTATGGGTAAATATTGCATAGGGTTTTCGTGTCATACCACGAAAATACCCATACATTTACTGTGATTAATCCGAGGGTAAATTATTCACAAATATCGTGGGTAAATAGTCTTGTATCCGGATCTACCCATTATGATTTACCCAACCATGCTTTTAGGTAATAAGCAACATAACAAGTTTCTAAATAAATCAGTTCATATGAACCTATATAGTAAAGTAAGATATTAAGATTCCGAACAGAAGTACTAAAGCGAATTGTATTCAATTAATCTCATATTAGAAGTACATCGTATAATCTGATTCATCCAATTATTTTAGGAACATATAATCAAAAATAAATAGGTATAACATATTAGTTCCAAAGCAGTATTGTAGAAGCATTAACATCATATGTTCTTCACGAGCCATCAATCTTGTTGGGCTTCCGTAAGATCTCCGACCATTTTGCGGAAATGAGGATCGAACGCCCTCTAGCGTGAGAAGTTTTTCTAACTGATTCAACTCATATTATTATTATTATTATTATTATTATTATTATTATTATTATTATTATTTTATAGCAACATCACTTTATTATTATTATTATTATTATTATTATTATTATTATTATTATAAAAGCATTACTTTTAGAAAATCATAGGATTATTAAAAAGCTTATTTAATTGATAAACCCGAACTCCTTTTGCACAACATTACAAATATCTAATGAAAGCATTGGATTGTGTTATATGCGATGAATACAAGAGATTGTACGTATAGCAACAACTCGTGTAAAATGTGTTGTGGGATAAAATGGTTTTGTTAAGGGAGCAGGTCTGATGTGTTGCGGGACACATACACCGCAAAACATTTACGTGGGTATGGCTTGAATCGTTTCCACCCGAACTTGTTTTTTCTTTCTTTTTTGAAAGATTACCTATTCCACACATCTATATACGACCTAATATGTCGCACCATATTTATTTGAGATAATAATTGAACCCACAACCGCTTTTTTAATGGGTCTCTCACATGTCACTAGACATTGACACTTTGTATTTCACTTGTACTTGGTGGTAGGTTCTTAAATTACCATATGTCGTGAGTAAAAATTTCATTTTTTATCGACCCCAATCTAGAGATTTTTTCAATAGTGCCAAAATCATGCGTGGTTTTTAGTTTATCTACAAAAAATTACAGCATTAAGTACCCTTGAAACAAACCACACGTATCTAGTTATCCACAAATTAGCCATGAAAATTATCCATGGACGTGATAGTTGTGTGTAATTAGTGGGTAAACAAAATTCACCCATGATATTACCAATATATTTACCCATCGGTAGTTGAATTTGTGGGTGATTGGTGTAGTGCTATGCACAAATTCCTTAGAACACGAAAATCTTATTATGGTTTTTAAGAAATGGCAATATGTCATTAACAAATAACATTTAAGACATGAATATATGCTTAATACGTGCAGTTTTGGTATAACATTTACATTTTCTAATAGTTAATTATCATGACAGACAATTTCTTCTGCAGCATAATATAGTAGCCCAATTGTCCATTGTCGAATTTGTATTCAGAACTCACCACTCTAGCAACTTTGGTGCAGTGAATAGTAAAACTATATAAGATACCGTTGAATCCGGGATCATCTTTTGATTCCATCGGGGTTTTCAGCATCTATTATGACTTAACCAGAAAAACATAATATAGTCAACTCATTACACATAGCAGAAACTAACCTCAGGTAAAGCTTGACAGCAACAGTGATAATTTCAAACGGCACAAACAAAAATCAAATTCATGACATTTCAATCTTACGTCCATCAAGTATATTGTATACACAAACATCGACAACTACATATTCAGTATTATACTAAAAGCAAATCAAGAACATGTTTCTTTAGTTCAAACTATGCACATTCTGTATTAAAAAACTTGGTGCGATTATGGTAGATTCCAATCAGTGACAACAGTTTTAAGGGGCTGTGAGCTCTCGACTCTCTTGTATGTTTATCGAACATGTATTACAGTTGATTTGCACTTTTGAACACTTGAGATACTAGTTGTTGCATACTTTTAGCTCCCAAATAATATTGTCGTGATTACATGAATCAGGCGGTATGGTTTCCATTATAAATAGTAATTATTTGTTTTGCCTTTATACATAACTAATCGATGTATGTTCTAATCACTATATAAACAAGGTAGAAATGAAATGGATCTCAAGTTAATGAACACAAATCATACCAAATACTACTACATCATCAATGTACTTATTTAGAAATTCTGATAGGGAAATCTTACATTTGTTTTCCGGTGTAAGATCGAGAAATTATCACATATATAGTGTGCAATGAAGGCGTTAATAGTTTCCATTACATGTAGAGGGTTTTGTCTGGTAACCTCTGTGATGCGATGGCCATAAGTGGCCTATTTTTCTTTAGGACAATGCCAAATTTATCGGAGAGTTCATGCTCGCCATCTGGTAAAGTCCAATCAAACGAGTGCAACATCGAAGCCAAAAAACACACCAACATTTTATCACCCAAGGGAACTCCAGGACACCTTCTTCTACCCGACCCAAAAGGAATAAAGTTGGGATTGTATCCATTATAATCAAACTTTGTTGTTCCATCATCAACACTCAGAAACCTATTTGGATTGAATTCTAACGGATTGTCCCAATATTGAGGATCCCTGTGTATAGCCCAAACATTCACATAAACATTAGCACCTTTTGGGACTGTGTATCCGGCTACATTGCAAGATTCATTTGGACATCGGACTATCAGCAAAGGAACTGGAGGGTGCAGTCGGAATGTTTCTTTAACAACTGCGTCCAAGTATTTCAGATTTGAAAGATGAGATTCTTGAACAATGTTGTTTAGGCCTACAACTTCTTTCAATTCGTCTTTTACCTTTTGCATCATGCTGGGATTTTTCAAAAGCTCAGCCATCGTCCACTCTACCATAGTTGATGTCGTGTCGGTTGTTCCAAGTAAAATGTCCTGTATGAACAAAGTAGGATGTTTGATATATCATTGCCATACAGAATATTGACTTACCAGACAGCCAATTTCTCGATCAAACAAATCAAATTTCGAAATATGGTTGGGTTTACAAAATATGTGATCAGTAGTGAACATTATTCCGAAAATTATTCTTTAGGTAGACAATATGTTTGATTATGAGTTCCAAATAAGTACTCAATGAACTACCAAAAGTATGAAGGTGACACCATATTTAAGTTACCACCTTGACTACTTTTGTCCAATCTTTGGAGCTCGGCTCCAATTGAGTTGCGCTTAGCTTGATAGGGTTCGACCTCAGCCTTAGATGAGGGTCAACACATCGACAAGCAAGATTCAGGCTCGAGCTAGCTATCGAAAGGACTCGAATTCTGCTCGAACATATACTTAGACATTTATTGGATAACCAATATATAATCACCTGCTTTCTAAATAAACATTTACTAAAAGTTATAAATGTAGATTTGATGATCATGTATGTCTATTAAAATTATTTTTCATATTATATTTCTTGGACTTATGGAAATCAAAACTATCAAAAGATGATGTTTTTAATGATGTAAATGAAGAAACAGAAGAAGTGGGACCCACTGAATTCGATACATTAAAGAGTTCTGGTGGTTTTTCAATAGTTTTGCCGGATAAGTTGTCGGTTAAGTATCCGAATGTGAATTTACATGGACATGATGTTGCTGTTGTTCAGGCTAATAACCTGCTCCTGTTAATTGTCTTGTTTAGTTTTTTGAGATCTTTGTTAAGAATGCTGGTCTTAAAGGCCATGTTTCTATTGGGTTTCACTACTCAGAGTTTCAATTTGCGACGTCAACCGGGGTATCTTCTTTTCGTCGCTAGTTAGTATGGACTCGATATCATTAATTGATTGTTCTTTGTGTTTTTTGTTTATCATTATGTAGTATTTGGGCAAAACATGAAACAAGAACACAATGGTGTTGGTATTAGGGTCTCGATATTTAAAGATTGTCGGGATAAATTCTTGAATCGTGTGGAATCCACTTTTCTAATATAATATTTGTGCCTTAGGTTACACGAAATTCATATTGGGATAAGACAATAACACACTTTAATTCTAGGCACAAGAAAGATAGAAAAACATTGAATACTTTATTGTATTTGTTGTTGATATGGTCATATTCATTATGAATGACCAAATTGTGTTTATGTA
Organism: Chrysanthemum lavandulifolium; assembly: GCA_022545495.1. NCBI lineage: Eukaryota > Viridiplantae > Streptophyta > Magnoliopsida > Asterales > Asteraceae > Chrysanthemum > Chrysanthemum lavandulifolium. Next base: position 267,884,792 of record CM040243.1, on the reverse strand, counting down.
TATATAAACTTAATGGTGGTCGTATGAAAAGTTGTGATTCTTGATGAAAACCCTTTGATGAAAAGTCATAACACCTCTTTTAATTATGAAAAGCAACAGTTTTGTAACAGAAAAAACTGTCGCTAAATGCAACCATTAAAGACATGTATATGGACAATTTAGTGACTACATGAATTCTGTCACTATATGCCCCTTGACTTACATTAACAACCTTAACAATTAATTGTACCCGAAATCAAGTTAATAGTTTTAACAAGCGTGCACTCCGCACCTATAAACTCGTATTAAAACTTAACTTGAAATCCATTTGGTCTCGGGTAAATCATCATTGCACAAAATGTATGATGATACTAAAATTACCAACAAATCAGCACCAGGGGAGTTGTGGATTGGTTTATCAAAGGGGGTGTTTGTTTTTTTGATTGAAAAAAAAAAAAGTTTTTATGTCAACATCCTGTGCCACATACGCACTAGCGGGGTTTTAGCAGGTTTCTAGGTCACCCAATATATAGACGGAATTCAAAAGTTGACAACATGGATTTGCAAAAAATATTGAAGGCTAAACAGAACGATAAAAAGTGACAAGTTAGATATATTTCCATTCGATTAGCCCTTAATTTTAATACAGTAGATGAACATACCATCAGAAGAGCTTTGATTTGAGTAATATTGAATGAAGTAGAAGCTTTTTGCTCCTTAAGCTCAAGTAGAATCTGCAAGAAATCCTTTCTTCCCATTTTTTCCACAGCTTCGTCTGGTTTAATGGCTATCCTCTCTTTGATAATCCGCTCGAAAATTGCATCCAAAATCCTCCTTTGGCGATTCATCTCTCGCCCAACACCTTGTAAATCAAATCTCGAAAGCACGGGGAAGAAGTCTGACACATTTGCTGCTCCTAGAAGCTCCACCATTTTTGTAATTACTTCACGAAACTCTACCCCTAGATTAGTGATTTTTACATCTTCAACTAAACTTTTCCCCCACAGCATGCTTGTTACAATATTCAACATTGTCAAAAAAGCAATCCCACCAATGTCCACTTCTGTCCCCATTGTTTCATACACATGCTTGATGGTTTTACTCACTCCAGCTTGTCGAAAAGTGCTAGACGCTTGGAGGTACTTATCGCTTAGGACTTCATATGCAAACACTTTACGCATGTTACGCCAAAGTGACTTGTTATCAGACCATAATATATTCTGCCTACCATACGAGATGACTTTACCTGCTATTGGAGGATCTCGGTTAGCAAAAATCTCGTCTTGCTCACGGAGAACAACTTTAGCCAGGTCAGAAGAGCTAACAACAATGTGAGTCTTACTTCCGAGCTTGAGCTTAAAAATAGGTCCATAAAGCTGAGCCAGTTTGGTATACCCATGGTGCAAGTTAGGATCAAGAAATGGAAGGTACCCGAGTAAGGGCAAGCCACGAGGTCCTGGAGGCAACCGCGCCTTACTAGAGAGCTTGCGCCAGAAAATAGCAAATGTGATGATTGAACAAGTGAGTAGTACAAAATCCCATGACCATTGGATATGTGATATCATTTTGTGAAGCTAACAAGATGACTCACAAGCAGCTATATAATGAAATGAAATATAGAGTGTTCAAGTGCAATTTAAAGGAGCTCTATTTGAATGGTATATATTTTCTGTGGTGGTTAATGATCTGGCGGTGTAACAGATCATGTGTTCTAGTTACTAGGAAAGACGAGACATCCCACATATGAATTTATTAACATTTGAATTAGAGATTTCATTGTGAAAACTTGAGGTGAGTTAGGATGAAAATATGAATTTATTATTATTTAAAAAAAAAAAAAAAATAATGTTTCTTCACTATGATAACCTCTGTAGTTATCATATCACAAAAAAGAGTTTCTTAGATATATAAACTCTGGCTCTGAATCTGATTCTAACTCGCACATCATGTCTGAATCTGAATCAAATAATATTGTTTGTTTTTTTTAAGAAAACGTCTAAATGTTTGTTAGTTCAACTAGAGGCATTAAGATGTTCCTTCCATGTCTGATCCGTTTAAAACGTCTAAAAAAAATGTTTGTCAATTCATTTTTATTGAAAAAACAATTGGGCCAATAAGAGAGCTCGATTTCACCACGTAAGCAAAATCGTGTGATATGATTGGTTAATAAAAGTCAAAATTAAATTGATTTTGTTCAAACTTTAATAAATTTGGTGGAGAAATTTGGTTGATAAAAAAAAACACATAAAAATATAGGTGTCAAATTTGTGAAAATAAAAACTTAAAAAAAGATGAGGTAATTAATAAAACTTTAGTGGTTAAATTTTTAAAAACTATATAGAGTTAAGTGTAATATTATAAGACTCCATGTTTTTTAATAACTTTGGACTATAAACAAATACCCCCTTATACTTTATACCCTTTATAACTTATATCTTAAAAAATACAGCGAATATGTTGTTTTAAAATAACAACATATAATTTGCATAAGATTATAAGTATCAATTTTTTTTTACTATATACGTTCAATAAAGACTCATTTATTTCATTTTTAAAAGTTTAACCTATGTGGACACGAGTTTACATTTTAAATACGGTTAAATTACTGAAAACGAGATTATAATTATCAAATTGTAAGCACGTGTTACTTTAATATAAAAATAAATATACGCGATTGTACTTATAACAATGACTCATGTAATTCTTATTTATTTATATAAGGATATCTAGAAAAATATTTTTTAAAAACTTTAAGGAGTATACTTTAACTTCATCAATGCTCATTATGTGCTATTAAACTTGCATCATGTGTACAACATAATATCAATAGTGAAATTTAAATAAAAACATCAACATCTTTGCCAGCTAAATAAAATTAAATCTTGAGTTACCTAACAGAAATTTTTACAAATATTTTACCAAATTCTAATGGATATTAATGCATAATAAAAAAAACTCGTGCATAAGTATTAGTTGTACTTATATCATAATTTTCATGGGCAAATTCTTATATGTGTATATATTGAACTAAAATGTTAAAATAAATTTGATTTATGTGTAAACTTCGTGCGTGGACGAAACTTATAATTATATAATTATATGCAATTATCTTTAAAGACACAATATTCAGTATTAATACAGAATGATTTTTTTTTGTCAAAACCCCGTGCGTGCACGGGTATAGAATTACATCATTTCGGAGTGATTTTGTCAATTCATTCTTATTGAAAAAAAAATTGGGCCAGTAGGAGAGCTTGATTTCGCCAAGTAAGCAAAATCGTATGATGTGATTGGTTAATAAAAGTCAAAATTAAATTGATTTTTGTCAAACTTTAATAAATTTGGTGGAAAAATTTGGTTGATAAAAAAAACACATAAAAATATAGGTGTCAAATTTGTGAAAATAAAAACTTAAAAAAAGAGGAGATAATTAATAAAACTTTAGTGGTTGAATTTTTAAAAATTATATAAAGTTAAGTGTAATATTATAAGCCTACATATTTTTTAATAACTTTGGATTATAAACAAATACCCCCTTATACTTTATACCCTTTATACTTTATATCTTAAAAAATACAACGTATATGCTGTTTTAAAATAGCAACATATAAATTTGCATAAGATTATAAGTATCAATTTTTTTACTATATACGTTCAATAAGGACTAATTTATTTCATTTTTAAAAGTTTAACCTATGTGGACACGAGTTTACATTTTAAATACAACTAAATTACTGAAAATGGGAATATAATTATCAAATTGTAAGCACGGGTTACATTAATATAAAAATAAATATACGCGATTGTTCTTATAACAATGACTCATGTAATTCTTATTTATTTATATAAGGATATCTAGAAAAACATTTTCAAAAAACTTTAAAGAGTATACTTTAACTTTATCAACGCTCATTATGTGCTATTAAACTTGCATCATGTGTACAACATAATATCAGCAGTGAAATTTAAATAACAACATTAACATCTTTGTCAGCTAAATAAAATTAAATCTTGAGTTACCTAACAGAAATTTTTACAAACATTTTACCAAATTCTAATGGATATTAATGAATACTGAAAAACTCGTGCATAAGTATTAGTTGTACTTATATCACAATTTTAATGGGCAAATTCTTATATGTGTATATACTGAACTAAAATGTTAAATTAAATTTGATTTATGTGTAAACTTCGTGCGTGCACGAAACTTATAACTATATAATTATATGCAATTACCTTTAAAGACACAATATTCAGTATTAATACAGAATAATTTTTTTTGTCAAAACCCCGTGCTTGCACTGGTATTATAACTAGTTACTCACTCCCTGATTCTTTCATTTCATATAAAACCACATAAAATTAAACAAATCAATAAGCTTCTTCCTTTTGTTCAAAATATGATTCTTCCTCTCTTTGCAAAGAATCAAAGGAAAAAAAATGCAGCAAAATAAATAGGCCTAAAAGAGACCTAACGCATTAATGACTTGTATGTTTGTGCAAATGTACAAGTTATTAATGTGTTAGGTCTCTTTTAGGCCTATTTATTTAGGCTCATTTATCATTTACCATTTATATGTATAAACAACGTAACTCTTCTGAGTCTAATAATTATAAATGGTATATAATATAATCGAAAAAAAAATGTACTCATGATTGTTTTTCAAAGATTTCATCAGGATCAGATAAGGCTGCCCAGTAAGGAGGGTCAATCCCTCCTATTTTCTCTGTCACGTCAGCTTTCTCTCTCCAACGACCTTCAGGTGATTGGGTGCCCCAGTAAGACGACCTACACTACAAAAAACATACCCCACAAATATACCTTTTATATTTATTAAATACAAAAAATAAAAGAAACCAAGAAGTCGATCGTGTAAGCGATCACTTCCCTCCTGGAACCATGAATCGATCGAATGGCCAAAGCAAAAACGACCGAATCATGAATCGATCGACCCATGCTCGATCGACCTTACTGGAACCAGCCTAAACAATTATTTTAATGTATGAGGTGGATTTTTTTCTTGTTGATTTTTGTGTGTTTTATTTGTTACGAAGATATTTTGAAATGGGTTCTTGATTAAATCTACATATTTAAATATAAGATTACGATATTTTTTTTATTGAAGGTGATGATATGAAAATGGTGGTGCCGTAATTGGAAGTAGAAGATGGGTAAGTGGAATTCAAAGGTTGGAGAAAGAGAAGGGTTAATGTGGGATCAAAATAGGTGTAAATGAAACTTATACCCTCACATGTCTTCAACATGTCATACTTAACAGATATTTTTAACGAACGTTACTTTTTTTGACCAACAACGTGCAAAAATTCAAACGTTAGAAAGTTATGCAGTAATTTCTCCATAATAAAGACTAAACATGAAATATGCATATACCACACGAGACCAACGGTGTAATTTACTCTTTAATTTATTACGTCGGCATATGAGTTCAAATTTCTAACATTGAATCTCATGATGTTGATTTATATCCACAAGTTACCTAATGTCATGATGTTGGTTTATATCTACAAATTACCTAATCTCATTCGATGTGACTATTTGCTACTATAGTACCAGCGAATCTGTACTCCAAGAAAATCTTAAAACGCAGCTGGTTTCGTAACTTAAGAAACATTGCATGGCTAACTTCCTTTAATTAAAATTTAGAGTACATTACACCGTGGGTCCCCAAGGTCAGGGTTGATTGCGAAGACAATCCTCAGATATAGGGTTACGCTCCCTTAGTCTCTAACGTCATGTTTTTCACTCCCTCATAGTCCAAAACCCTAACGCTCGTTTAAAACCTCGTTAGCTGCAAGGTTTTTTTTTAACGTTATTTCGCTATTTCATGTCAAAACACCCTAACATTAAACACACCACCCACTTTCACACATTAACCCAAACACACCTTCTTCAACCTCTTCACCGTTGCCACTACCACCGCCATCACCATTCTTTTGACACGAAAAACGTGTTGAGAGCCTCCTTGATATTAACACCATAGTGCTCAACTAATCTAATAATTAAGTTAGTATAGAAGCAATCATTTGTTGACTTACATGTTGACTAATACATTCTCACAACATGTATAAAAGATGTGCTGACTCCGAGGTTCAATGGCTACTTTACAAGCTCTTCCATCATGTTTCCCAAGAAGTTTTGGAACCACATGTCCACATTCTGGGATAATAGCATGCCTCACCTAAAATGGAAATAGATTCAATGTATATTTTCCAATCATGATGGCAAGATCCAACATACTGTTAAACTATATGTTTACATTGAAACTATGTCATTAGCTTTATTAATAATCAATATTTATAATGTAGCATAAACTTAACCCTAATGTACCCTAAGCCCACAGATCGGGCTTGGGCCAACTCACATATTATATCGGCTAATACTCCCCCGCAGTTCGAGCGGCGAAATCGCGAAAGTTCGGACTGACGATACTTAAAAAATTAAAGCTATAACTATTTTTGTTAATGAAGACATCCACAACAAGCGAAAGCAAATCAAACAAAGAATGCGATACTTGTCGAAGAACGTGCATATTCACCAATGATGTGCATTAGGACATCAAAAGGTTTCACATTGATTCTTGAAGAAGTAACCTCATGCGGCTTATTGAATGAAGCAACGCCATTGATCGAGCTTTAGTCGACTTTAGGTGAAGATATGTCGAGCTTTAGTCGACTTTAAGGGAAAAGAAAAAAAAACGTAAAAACAGTAACGATGAAGGTCGAACCTCGAACTAACGAGCTTGTTGCAAGATGATGAAAAAAAACTGTGTTCTAAAAGAACATACTCAAAAAGACGAAAACCTTGGCTCGGCCACTACAACGTTTCTGACATAGATGAGAAAAGGCTAACCTATAAAGGGATAGTATGGCTCCATGATCATGCATGACACAAAGTTATAGGCTTTGATTTATTACACGATATAAAATTATTGGGAACTAAAAAACATAACACTTCATTCCCGGGATGCCCGAGTCTTTGATGCCATGTTGACTGGGAAATGGAGATAAGATCTGTTGGTTGTGTTGTGGTGGGGAGAAAGGGATATAGATCCCCGTTGCTATCATATCTAAGGAGTAGTTGACGCGTCCAATAATCCTTCACAGAAAATCCAAATTCATCAAATTCAATAGAACATTTATTATATTTTGTGAATTTTCTAATAGAAACAAGGTTTTTAATTATGTTTGGAGTTATCAAGACATTATAAAGATATAAACGACAATGCAAAGAGGGTAAACACTATGGCCCGAATTAGTAACGGGTATAGACGAACCATTACCAACTAAGATGGATTTTATAACGCTTTTATTAAAAGTAATAGTGAGCTTACCTGAGTCCGAAGCAAGGTATGATGTTGCTCCAGTGTCCATATACCACCCAGCATCTGTGACAACTGGCAATTTAGGGAGTCTATTTTAGGTAACCGCATTACGCTAAACTAAACCGAGCTTTGCCTTTATCACTATTTTTATAAACCATGACTTGATTTTATACTGTCTATTGGTTTTTACGGTTTATTTCACTATTAAATGAGTTATCGTATGAGTTTTAACTCTATTTGGTAGGCACTATTCGATTCGGCACTAGAAAAGCCTAAAACGAGAAATATTGTAACTTTTAGACCGTAACTCAAAAATTGACAAATAAATAGTCAAAACTCATGGAAAAACATAAATAACGATGTTAGAAAGTCGAATGAACGTCGTGGGATACTCGGGGGACAATATATGAGCTCGGGAATGGGTAAACGGGACGTTTTACAAAAAATTACAACTCCGACCCTCATCTTTTCCCTCCTAGCCGGCGCCCCTCCCCTCCCCACCATTTTTATTTTGGTCCTTTTCCCCAAGCATATAAACCACTCCCCTACCCTCATTTGATACTTCATTTTCTCTCTCTAAAAACACCTACTCACCACTTTCTCTCTCTAATATTTCTCTCTCTTCAAAAAAATAAAAACCCTAACCACCACCACCACCTTGGCCGCCCCTATCCGGCCAAATTCCGGAAAGTGGTATCTCACCTCCACCAGTATCTTGTAGATCTTCTTTCCCTCTTTCTATCCATATAAAATACTCCCACAAAATCCTTCATTAACACCTTCAAATCTTAAGATTAATATTCGTACTTTTAGGGTTTTCATCAAATATTGCAATTCGTGCTTGAATAAGGTAAATGGAACATGGGTAAAGCTTGTTTAAGCTATAAAAACCCATGTATGAGTAATTAGGGTTTCGACCCTATGTCCAAATTTGGGGCTTTTGGGTGAAACATGGAATTAAGTCTAATTAACATCTAAATAAACAAGTAGTTAGTGTTTGGTAAGCATGTGGTGTATCAATTTGATGGTTTTATGCATTTTAGGTCTAGTTTCATATTTTTGGTTAGAATAGATGATGGGTTTTGTGTTTGGTTAATGATTGGAGCTTGAATGATTGTATTTGGATGTTGTGGAATTGAGTTGGGTGATGTTTGGTTGGATTGGAGTGGTGTACGAGCTACCAAGGCCACGTACGTGAGCCTTGGTTGGTGTACGTGACCCACTTGGGCCACGGGTCCGGGTCTTTTTGGTAGCTTGTTGGTTGATGTAGTTGAGGTTTGGATGAGACGCGTGGAGCCGAAAAGCTTCTAGAGCTTGTTTGGTTCACGTGGTCTTAACCGTGACCGTGTCATGACCATTAGGTTCATAACATTGGTTTCGGGTATATTTGGTTGATTGATTGGTTGGCAAGATTGTTTTGAGTTGGTTTGGGATTGAATTGCGTTATAGTGACTTTTAAATTGGACTTGATATATATATTGTCAACTTTGAGCTACGTCGGTGTTACTTTGACTTTTTAGTCAATAGTTGACTCCGACAAAGCCGTAACATGGACTTTAGTATAGTTTGGACTATTGATTGATTAAAAGTTGAGAAGTCATGACTCACTCGAAACGAATAACGATCTGAGATTAATATTGGAATTTGACGAAATATATATATATATACATGAACATGCTAATAGACTATGAAATATAAATAATAAATGGGCTTTTGTACCAAAAATATCGATAACAAGATTTATCTTGTTATTTACTATTTTAAATGGAAACTAACGACTAAAATGGAAATGTTTTATAATAAATGAGTAATTAATGTTTCGAGTGCACGTTTATCGATAAATGCCAATTATGGGCATTTAATATTACCTTCAAGTATTTATGTACTTACGTTGTGTGCATGGGTTACGGATAACCTAGCATTAATAGTGTTGATCCACGTGGGTAGCGGACTTATTAGGTTGACGAATCTAATAAGAGCCCGCTAGGTATGTAGGGTAACCTTATTAATGGGTGAATTATCCTTATGACTCTTTAGGATACGATTGATTTATGGGATAATAAGCGACACGAGTAAATAAATGAGTTTATCGAGTTGACGAATTCGGTAAGGTCTACTATTTATTCCGAAACTTATTGGACTATGGAGCTTATCGTCTAGAGGTCTCATTGTGTTGCATTGAGTTATATATTGGTTGTTTGAGTGCATTCATAGAATCATATTGAGTCAATACACCCACATGAGGAATACCAAACACTAGGATTAAATGGTGAAACGAGACATTTTTGGAAATAACGAAATGGAATACATTGGGGTAGATCACGTTGATTTCGAGAGATATATATATTAAGTTTTGTCTACATTAATAGGTTGTGCCGAGTAGATAGTTTCTGTGTCGTGATTACCGTTATCTTCTGCTAGTGTTTATTTGTGCGTTGATTGCTTGAGGTGAGTTTCATAGCCCCACTTTTATCTACGTTTTAAACTATATTGGGATGAGAATCATGCTACTATTTTTGGACTGTTAAAACTATTTGGATTTGCTCATATGCCTGACTGTTTAGATAGATGTGCGGTAGTTGTTGCCTTAGTCTAGGTTTAACCGTGCCTAGCTAAGAATAGACTTCTACATCGACCTAGTCCGGGGTTGGCAACTGTTCTAGAGGTTGCCACGACAGTGCTGGACTAGAGTCGCGGGGCCCGAGTAATCCCTGGATGTGGGATATGATTATGGTTGGTGATCCGGGTAGGATCGGTGTGCAAACGGTATTTATCTATCTTAGGTCTTGCATAGCAAATCAACTCTTACAGGTCCACTATGATTTTGTTGAACTTAAACCTATGAACTCAACAGTGTAAGCTGACCTTTTAGCATGATTTCTCAGGTATTTGAGAGATGTTTGGAATACGTGATCAGTGGAAACTTGGAAAGAAGGCGGGGTTCAAGGATCATTTCTGACTCTGATAAACTTTGGGGACCTATTTTATTAAATCGTGTTTTGGGCCTAATATTTATACTTTTGGATTAAATGTTTTGAATAACTAAATTTGGGATTGGTTTTGAATGTTAAATGACTATCTTTTTGCTATACTTGTGTGCGATACCAATCCAATAGTAGCATACGAAAACTTGATTAAGTCTTCCACTGCATCGAGATTTGGGGTGTTACAAATTGGTATCGAGCTCCAGTTATAGAGAATTAGGTATTTTATAAACCCTAAACTATAACCACTTTTAAGAAAAATTGATCCTCGACCGACGACGCCACTTGCTGTCAAGCTTCTTAATTGATTATGGTATGAACTGCGATTTGAATTATGAGATGATCTGTTAAGGGATACTGTGAACTGATTATGGAAACGTTATGATTTGGAGATATGATTATTGATTTTGGGTAATGAGATGTGATTATCGAGATACTACGGTATTGGATCTGAGTAAACGGTATATTATGATTTTGGGATTTTGAACTCGATTGATTTGATATGGGATTATGTGATAGAACGGAACTTATGTGTTTTATTTAAAGGCATATTTTGAGTAATGCGGTACCTACATTTTTAAAGCTTTCATTATGTGATATATGTTTTGGTTGAGTTGATGCGCTTATTAAAACTAGTTGTTTCGAACACTTATACCTACCATATGCCATTGTCACAGACTATGCCTTCACTAGCTTTTGATGTGTCTGAGGAGGTCCTTGTTGTTGCTAGTTCATCAGCATTGACTCTCAAGACGGTTGCGCAGGGTGATCCTTATGAGATTGCCTGTCACTCTAGTTCATCATCATCAGATCATCCTAGCTCATCTAGGCAGCTCACTTTACATCAGGTCTTAGCACGAGCCCACACTCCTAGGCTTGCTTATAACACTGCCCGCATGTCCGTGAGACCACCATCATCACCTATCCGTTTAGCAACATCACCATGTCTAAGGAGGCCTAGATCTCCTAGTGTACCACCTCGTGATTTACTCAAGACAGAGACTCGACTCATGGACTCTCCCTCATGGATGAGGCGAGGAGGAGCATGAGGTCGAGGAGGAGTATGAGATTGAGGAGCAGATGTAGATGAGGATGAGGATCCTCGGGAGGAGGATGATGAGGATATCCTGGAAGGGGTACTCCTCCATTGTAGAGTCCTACACATTCTCTAGAACCTGTGTTCTCCTTTGCTCGAGCTCGAGTCCCTAGGCGACCTTTAGACATTGACTCACCACCTTACTCACCTTATATAGGTAGCCCATTGGGATCCGAGATACCATCGAGATTGCTTGAGCCCGAGGAGTATGGTGAGACGGTCCGATGTGGGAGAGGATTACATCACATGGCACTAGGCTTAGTCGGGTTGATGATCGGTTGGTTGGAGTATCTAGGGCTAGTATAGAGGATTTGAGAGTTGATATGGGCACCGTAGTCGGGAGGAATAGGATTTTGCGTGAGGGTATGTCGGAGCTCCGAGTGTGTTGGGGACTGTTGAGTGGGTTCATGACACCGTGATGCCGATAGAGCGATTTGGCGTAGGATTGGTGAGTTGGAGAGAGAGGTCGCAGAGCTTAAGAGTGATCGCGACGCTCGACGTGTTGAGTTAGCATCTTTGTGGAGAGAGGTTGACGATGTTAGGAGATCAGTTAGTGTTATTCGTAGACGTAGCTAGATAGAATTAGATTCATGGTTTTGTACCATCTTGAAACTAAGTAGTACTTGGTTCGAGATGTAGGATTTTCCTAGTTATCTTATTAGTATCGTCGTTAGGATCGTTTTTGATTTCTTCGTATCCTTCCGTGTATTTCCACTTTTGAAACCTATGAGTTATGGTTAATGGAATGTGCATCCTTTAGTTATGATTCGGTATCCGATTGTTTTGCTTTGGTATAGCGTTATCCTTGTTGACCTAGATTATGAATTTGAGCATTACTTAGTGATCCTTAGAACCCAACTCTATCTTTAGAGCGTGAATTGTGAACTTATGAAACTGTGCTTCCTGCCTTCAGAATGATGGCAACAAGACGAAACCCGCTTATGAACAACCAAGCAGCTCCTGCTGCTAGGGTTGCCCCTGTTCGTCGAGGTCGTCGTTCGGCCCCGACCACTCTACCTGTTGAGAACCCGAACCCTGATAACCCAGCAGTGGAAAACACGAATGTGAACGACCGTGCTGAGAATGGTCCTGTTCCACAAAACCCTCCACCTGTAAACCCACCACATTGACCGGCTAGTGTCACAGTGTCGTTGAATCGCTAATGAGACTAATCTCTAACACCTCTAGTGGAACCCCAATGTGAATCGAACTCGAGGTTGTACCTACAAAGATTTCGATTACGTGGTCCCATTGAGTTCGGAGGAACCGAGAGAGTAGTTTACCTAACTAGGTGGTTGGAGAAACCGAATCTGTTCTTTGTTAGTAATTGTGAGGAGGATTGTAAGGTTAAGTATGCAACATATACCTTGAAGGATGAGCGTTAACTGGTGGAACAACTATCACGAGATAAGTAGGAATTGATGTAGCTTATAGTATGACTTGGACTCGTTTAAGACTCTCCGATTAAGACTTATCGTCCTAGGAATGAAGTTAAGAAGTTAGAGAGTGAGTTCGGAACCATAAGGTTAGGAGTCTTGACATGGCGACTTATACTGTCTGCTTCCAAGAGTTATCGTTGCTTTGCCTCGATATGGTTCGTGACCGAAAAGCTTAAGATTGAGAGGTATACCGATGGATTGCCTATAGCTACTCGAAATGATGTCATCGCTGCGAAGCCAGTTAATTTGCATGAGGCAATTACTGTGGCTCAGCGTTTGATGGACTCTTATGTGTTAGAAGTAGGAGACAAGGGTAAAAATGATTGGAGTGATAAGAGGAAGAGGAATGAAGTTATTAAAGGGAATGACAACAAACGGCAAGAGACAGCCAGAGTGTTCGCCATAGGAAATGGAGGAAGGAAATATTATGAAGGTAGTAAGCCTGTGTGTGGTCGTTGTAACCGACACCACCATGGACTGTGCCCGAATGTGTGTAGGAAGTTCTCTAAGGTAGGAAACATAGCCAAAGACTGTAGGTCTCGTCCACTTGCTGCAGCTCAAACTGCACAAGGAGCGGACTGGAAGGCCACTGTCACCTGTTTTGGATGTGGAAAGAAGGGACACTTTAAGAACGAGTACCGAGAGCCGTGGATGAGAGTAAATCCTGGTAATGTAGGAGGATTTGCTAACCGAGGTGTAGGAAATAATGGCTTAGACCCTGTGAAGCATGAGGTTATGGAAAACCAAGGAAACTATGGTGCTAGGAATCAGCAGAGAGACATGGGAACATCGCGTGTTTACACTATTAGGAAGGAAGCTGGTGAGGACCCTAACGTAGTTACGGGTACGTTCCTTCTCAATAATCGCTATGCTTCCATACTGTTTAATAATGGTGCGGATATGAGTTTCGTATCCACCAATTTTATGCCATTACTAGGAATCTCCCAAACACCTCTAGGGTTTAGTTACGACGTGGAATTAGCTAATGGGAATAGAGAGAAGATAGACACCGTAGTCCGAAGTTGTACCTTAAGTTTCCTAGACCGCCCGTTTAGTATAGACTTATTGCCGGTTACCTTAGGAAGTTTTGACGTCATTATCGGAATGGATTGGTTGTCGAAGAACGGTGCACACATCATCTGTGATGAGAAGATTGTGCTTTTACCGTATAGCGGAAAAGTTCTGAGCATACAAGGAGATCGGAGCGACTGTGGAAGTCCTTCCCGGTTGAGCATCATCTCTTGTATTAAGGCTCAAAAGTACATCGATAGAGGAGGTTGTCTTTTCTTGACTCGAATTTCTGAAAAGAAAAGTGAGGAGAAGAGTGAAAGACACCTTAATGATGTACCCGTCGTTAGAGAATTTCCAGATGTGTTTCCTGACGATCTGCCAAGGATTCCACCCGTCCGACAAGTGGAATTCCAAATAGAGTTGATACCCGGTGCGGCACCCGTAGCCCAGGCACCCTATCGACTTGCTCCAAGAGAATTGGAAGAACTGTCTAAACAGTTGGCAGAATTGTAAGAGAAGGGATTCATTCGACCAAGTTCGTCACTGTGGGGAGCACCAGTGTTGTTTGTAAAGAAGAAGGATGGATCTTTTCGGATGTGTATTGATTATAGGGAATTGAATAAGTTGACAGTGAAGAACTGATATCCGTTACCTAGAATAGATGACTTATTCGACCAACTCCAAAGAGCTAGTGTCTTTTCTAAGATCAACTTACGATCTGGTTATCACCAGCTTAGAGTTCGAGAGGAGGATATCCCTAAGACTGCGTTTAGGACTCGTTATGGACACTATGAATTCCAAGTGATGTCGTTTGGTTTGACCAGCGCGCCAACGATTTTCATGGATCTCATGAACCGAGTGTGTAAGCCATACCTGGATAAGTTTGTGATAGTATTCATAGACGACATCTTGATATACTCCAAGAGTAGTGAGGAGCACGAAGAGCATTTGAGGCTTATTTTAGGATTGTTAAGAAAGGAGAAGTTGTATGCCAAATTCTCTAAGTGTGAATTTTGGATTCCGTCCGTGCAATTCTTAGGTCATGTGATAGATAGTCGAGGTGTTCATGTTGAGCCGGCTAAGATTAAGGCCATTAAGGAATGGGGGCTCCTAAGAACCCATCGAAATCCGGCGGTTTCTAGGTTTAGCAGGCTATTATAGGAGATTCATTGAGGATTTTCCAAAATAGCTAAGCCATGAGACCAAACTAACACGAAGGATGTTAAGTATGAATGGGAGAAAGGAAGAAGAAGCATTTCAACTTCTGAAGGAGAAGTTGTGTAGTGCGCCCATCCTAGCTTTGCTTGAAGGAAGCGAAGACTTTGTCGTGTACTACGACACTTTGCATAAAGGCTTAGGTGCTGTTTTGATGCAACGGGAGAAGGTGATTGCTTATACATCCCGACAACTTAAGAAGCATGAGAAAAACTACACCACGCATGACCTTGAGTTAGGTGCTGTAGTGTTTGCCCTTAGAATCTGGAGACATTATCTGTATGGAACCAAGTGTGTAGTATTTACCGACCATAAGAGCTTGAAATATATCTTAGATCAGAAGGAACTGAACATGAGACAACGTTGTTGGTTAGAATTTCTTAGTGATTATGACTGTGAGATTCGTTATCATCTTCGTAAGGCTAATGTTGTGGCTGATGCACTTAGTCATAAGGAGGACATTCCACCCCTACTAGTTAGATCCTTAGGAATGACCATTGTTTCGCCCTTACCGTCTCAAATTTTAGCCGCCCAAGCAGAGGCATTGACAGAAGAGAACCGTCCTTACGAGAATCTTCATGGAATGGTAGAAAGTGACTTCTTGAAGCGTTCCGACGGAACCTTATGCTTCAGAGACAGAAGCTGGATACCATTTCATGGTGGAATCCGTGAGTTGATTATGAATGAGTCGCATAAATCAAAATAATCTATTCATCCTGGAGCCGATAAGATGTATCAGGACCTTAAGAAACTTTACTGGTGGCCTATTATGAAAGCCGATATAGCTCAGTATGTCGTTTGGTGCCTGCCTTGTTCTAAAGTAAAGGCCGAACATCAGAAACCCTCAAGACTCTTAGTTCAAACCGAACTCCCGGAATGGAAATAGGAGCGAATAACCATGGACTTTATCACGAAATTGCCGAGAACAGCTAGCGGCAATGACGCTATCTGGGTAATAGTTGATCGTTTAACTAAGTCTGCTTACTTCTTAGCTATTAGTGAAACCGATAGTCTTGATAAGCTTGCTCGATTGTATCTTAAGAAGGTAGTATCGCGTCATGGGGTACCGATATCTATCATTTCCGATAGGGATAGTCGCTTTACATCCCACTTTTGAGATCATTATAGGCGACGATTAGGAACAAACTTGGATATGAGTATCGCTTACCACCCTCGGACCGATGGTCGAGCGAGAGAACCATTCGGGCTTTAGAGGACATGCTTAGAGCCTGTGTTATTGATTTCAGCAAAGGCTGGGAGAGACATCTCCCATTGCCGAATTCTCCTATAACAATAGTTATCACTCTAGCATTAAGACCGCTCCATTTGAGGCACTGTATGGCCGAAAATGTCGTTCTCCTGTTTGTTGGGCTGAAGTTGGCGAGAGTCAACTTACAGGTCCCAAACTTGTCCTAGAAACCACTGAAAAGATAGTCCAGATTCGTAACCAATTGCAAACATCTCGTGATAGACAAAAGAGTTATGCCGATAGGAGACGTAAACCTTTAGAATTTTAGGTTGGAGATCGTGTCATGTTGAAAGTTTCTCCTTGGAAAGGAGTGATTCATTTTGGGAAACGTGGAAAATTCAATCCAGATATATTGGTCCCTTTCCAATCCTGGAAAGAATCGGACCGGTAGCATACCGCCTGGAGCTACCATCGGAATTGAGCAATGTACACAATGTATTTCATGCTAGTAATCTTAATAAATGTTTTTCGGAGGAAAACGTAGTTGTGCCCTTAAGAGATATTCGTATTGATGAGAAATTGAATTTCATTGAGGAACCGATTGAGATTATGGATCGTGAGATTAAAAGGCTGAAGAATAGCCGAATTCCGATTATCAAAGTTCGTGGGAACTCCCGACATGGACCGGAGTTCACTTAGGAACGTGAGGACGTTTTCCGTAGGAAGTATCCTAAACTTTTTATGACACCAAGCAACTCGGAGTGAAACCCGAGACAGGTTTCTTCTGAGGCTAGGAGGCTGTGACAACTGGCAATTTAGGGAGTCTATTTTAGGTAACCGCATTACGTTAAACTAAACCGAGCTTTTCCTTTATCACTATTTTTATAAACCATGACTTGATTTTATATCGTCTATTGGTTTTTACGGTTTATTTCACTATTAAATGAGTTATCGTATGAGTTTTAACTCTATTTGGTAGGCACGATTCGATTCGGCACTAGAAAAGCCTAAAACGAGAAATATTATAACTTTTAGACCATAACTCAAAAATTGACAAATAAATAGTCAAAACTCGTGGAAAAACATAAATAACGATGTTATAAAGTCGAATGAACGTCGTGGGACACCCGGGGGACAATATATGATCTCGGGAATGGGTAAACAGGACGTTTTACGAAAAATTACAACTCTGACCCTCCTCTTTTCCCTCCTAGCCGGCGCCCCTCCCCTCCCCACCATTTTTATTTTGGTCCTTTTCCCCAAGTATATAAACCAATCCCCTCCCCTCATTTGATACTTCATTTTCTCTCTCTAAAAACACCTACTCACCACTTTCTCTCTCTAATATTTCTCTCTCTTCAAAAAAATAAAAACCCTAACCACCACCACCACCTTGGCCGCCCCTATCCGGCCAAATTCTGGCAAGTGGTATCTCACCTCCACCACTATCTTGTAGATCTTCTTTCCCTCTTTCAATCCATATAAAATACTCTCACAAAAGCCTTCATTAACACCTTCAAATCTTAAGATTAAGATTCGTACTTTTAGGGTTTCATCAAATATTGCAATTCGTGCTTGAATAAGGTAAATGGAACATGGGTAAAGCTTGTTTAAGCTATAAAAACCCACGTATGAGTAATTAGGGTTTCAACCCTATGTCCAAATTTGGGGCTTTTGGGTGAAACATGGAATTAAGTCTAATTAACATCTAAATAAACAAGTAGTTAGTGTTTGGCAAGCATGTGGTGTATCATTTTGATGGGTTTATGCATTTTAGGTCTAGTTTCATATTTTTGGTTAGAATAGATGATGGCTTTTGTGTTTGGTTAATGATTTGAGCTTGAATGATTATATTTGGATGTTGTGGAATTGAGTTGGGTGATGTTTGGTTGGATTGGAGTGGTGTACGAGCCACCAAGGCCACGTACGTGAGCCTTGGTTGGTGTACGTGACCCACTTGGGCCACGGGTCCAGGTCGGGTCGTTTTGGTAGCTTGTTGGTTGATGTAGTTGAGGTTTAGATGAGACGCGTGGAGCCCAAAAGCTTCTAGAGCTTGTTTGGTTCACGTGGTCTTAACCGTGACCGTGTCATGACCATTAGGGTCATAACATTGGTTTCGGGTATATTTGGTTGATTGATTGGTTAGCGAGATTGTTTTGAGTTGGTTTGGTATTGAATTTTGCTATAGTGACTTTTAAATTGGACTTGATATATATATTGTCAACTTTGAGCTATGTCGGTGTTACTTTGACTTTTTAGTCAATAGTTGACTCCGACAAAGCCGTAACATGGACTTTAGTATAGTTTGGACTATTGATTGATTAAAAGCCGAGAAGTCATGACTCGTGCTTGTGGACTCGAAACAAATAACAATATGAGATTAATATTGGAATTTGACGAAATATATATATATACATGAAAATGCTAATAGACTATGAATTATAAATAATAAATGGGCTTTTGTACCAAAAATATCGATAACAAGACTTATCTTTTTATTTACTATTTTAAATAGAAACTAACGACTAAAATGTAAATGTTTTATAATAAATGAGTAATTAATGTTTCGAGTGCACGTTTATCGATAAATGCCAATTATGGGCATTTAATATTATCTTCAAGTATTTGTGTACTTACGTTGTGTGCATGGGTTATGGATAACCTAGCATTAATAGTATTGATCCACGTGGGTAGTGGACTTATTAGGTTGACGAATCTAATAAGAGCCCGCTAGGTACGTTGGGTAACCTTATTAATGGGTGAATTATCCTTATGACTCTTTAGGATACGATTGATTTATGGGATAATAAGCGACACGAGTAAATAAATGAGTTTATCGAGTTGACGAATTCAATAAGGTCTACTATTTATTCTGAAACTTATTGGACTATGGAGCCTATCGTCTAGAGGTCTCATTGTGTTGCATTGAGTTATATATTGGTTGTTTGAGTGCATTCATAGCATCATATTGAGTCGATACACCCACATGAGGAATACCAAACACTAGGATTAAATGGCGAAACGAGACATTTTTGGAAATAACAAAATGGAATACATTGGGGGTAGATAACGTTGATTTCGAGAGATATATATATTAAGTTTGGTCTACATTAATAGGTTGTGCCGAGTCGATAGTTGCTGTGCCGTGATTACCGTTATCTTCTGCTAGTGTTTATTTGTGCGTTGATTGCTTGAGGTGAGTTTCAAGCCCCACTTTTATCTACGTTTTAAACTATATTGGGGTGAGAATCATGCTACTGTTTTTAGACTGTTAAAACTATTTGGATTTGCTCATATGCCTGACTGTTTAGATAGATGTGCGGTAGTTGTTGCCTTAGTCTAGGTTTAACCGTGCCTAGCTAAGAATAGACTTCTACATCGACCTAGTCCGGGGTTGGCAACTGTTCTAGAGGTTGCCACGACAGTGCTGGACTAGAGTCACTTGGCCTGAGTAATCCCTGGATGCGGGATATGATTATGGTTGGTGATCCGGGTAGGATCGGTGTGCAACGGTATTTATCTATCTTAGGTCTCTGTTGGGAATAATCCGTTACCACGGATAGTTATGGTTTACACTGCTTGGATTAACACTAGCAGTGGAAACATATTCCCACTGCTAGAACATTATTACCACTGCTATCAGTTTATGTTTAGTTAAACGCGTCTAGATAAGTATAGAATAGATCTTGTGTATATTCTATTATGTTAGCTTTATACTTATCTCGTAAAGGACTCCTTGTTGTATAAAAGGAGGTCTTAGGTTATTGTCTTAAAAAGTTGTTAATTAAGTATTACTCACAAGAGCTTCAAGGTGTAACCCTAGTGATAAGCTAAGATCACTCGTATTATTCATCAATAATATTGGAGCTTAAGTTTTGTGTTTAATCTGTGTTTATATACAATACATCATATAATCCATCTTCTAAGTATTACTAAGTAAATTCCGCTTGCTTAATAATATTATACAAAATATCATTGACACAAGGAGTGTGTCCAGATCCATCAAGTGGTATCAGAGCCAAGGTTCTGATATTTTGTTTTAGAAGATCCAAGGAATTAGCTTAACCTACTCACTCAATTCAATGGAGATGGAAAACAACCAGTCTAATGCTTCTACACCAAGGCTACCTAAGCTCAAACTTAATGAGTTTGAGATATGGAGGATCTTGATAGAGCAATACTTTCTCATTCGGGACTATGCTCTATGGGAGATCATTCAAGCGGTGATTCTTTCAAGCTGTGACTAGTCTTGTGAAGGTTGGTGACACAGATGTTGTGAAAGTTTACGTGCACGAATCTATTATTGAAAAGGCTTGCAAGAAGAATGATCTTAAAGCTAGAAGTTTGTTCTTGATGACTCTTCCTAGAGATCGATCATTGCATTTAGCAAGTACACAATCGAGGCATTTGAAGAGATCATTCGGTGTTTGGTGGTAATGATGCTACAAAGAAGACACAAAAGACATTATTGAAGCAAAGCTATGAAAATTTCTCGCTTCAAGCAATGACTCTCTTGATAGCATCTTCACTAAACTTCGAAGATTGTTACTCAACCGATCGTGCTTGGCATTGAGGTAGAAAAGGAAGATCTCAATTTGAAGTTCCTAAGAAGTTTGCCTTGAGTTTCAAACCAATGTTCTTCTGCGGGAAAACAAATCGGACATAGAAACAATGAAGCTCAATGACCTTTACAACAACTTCAAACTTATTGAGCAAAGGTTAAAGAAAGCGGAAACTTGGCACAAGCTCTAGTAGCAGCATTGTTGTCAACCTCTGTTGTGATGATGGTCTGAAGATAGCGGTGATGATGAAGTTGCCATTCTTTGGTTCTAAAGTTTCCACCGGTAATGTAAATGTTACCACTGCGTAGGTTCAAAGAAGAAGGTTGCTAGTATTGGAGATCCTACCTTTTATGCTTTCATATCCACACAAGTTGATGGCTCTGTCTTAACTCATGAAGACATAGAGCAAATTGATGAAGACGACTTGGAGGAGATGGATATAAAATGGCAAATAGCTCTTCTTAGCATGAGGGCTAGGAAATTCTACAAGAAAGGCGGCAAGCCTATTCACATCAATGGTGATGGCTGCAGGCTTTGATAAGAAGAAAGTAGAGTGCTTTAAGCGCCACAAGTTTGGACATTTTGCTAGAGAATCAGAAGACCAAAGACCAAGGACAACAGTCTACTTGGTACAAGCAAAGAAGGGACCAAATGTGGAAGAACCAAAGGCAATCTTGGCTATTGATGGTGTGAGCTATGATTGGAGTTTCATGGTGATGAACAAGAAGAAGAACATTCGATCTTGCTCTTGTTGCTCTTGAATTTGCTCTCATGGCTTTCTCGATTACGAGGTACAAAACTTTGATAGTTGTTCTAAAACATGTAGAAATTGCTAAAGAAGTTGAAAGGCTTAATGATCTATATTCTAATAAAAGACAAGAGTTATATACGCTAATTATCTGTGTCTAATCTTAGAAGAGCTATGGCGGTGTTAGAAAAGCAAATAGAGCACTATCGGGCAAATGAGTCAAAATATAATGATGATATGATTCTTCTTAGAAGAGAGTAGAACATACAAGCTTGTGAATGAAGCATACCAAAAGGAGCTTGAAAAACTTCAAAGAAAATTGAAAATGTCAATTTAACTTTAGACACATGTTATCATCGGTCTAAGTCAATTGATAAAATTTGGAATGCTCAAATATATAATAAAGCTAAGTCGGTATGGGTTATAATATTGTGACTCCACCACTAAGGGTGTTCATTCACCTCGGTATAGACTTAGCTCATACAGGCATAGAGGATTTTAAGGATCTTGAAAGAGAATATGGTCCTTTAAAGGACACGGTGGTGAAAAGTGAGGAAGATATTAAGCTTGATAATGATGTTTTGAGAGTGCTAGTGACTCATCCATTGTTGATGAAAATGTTAAAAAGAATGTAGAGGCTTTTATCCCTAAAGTTGTTAATCTTATTACGAGAGGAACCTAGGAAACTAGTTAATAAACCTAGACCAAGCTGTAAGGTATCTTTGAGATGTATAGGAACAAGCCTTGACTCCTAGGGGTAACGGAGGAGTTGGAATCATGTCTAATCTCAACAACTAGGTAGTGATTTTGTAATGTACAATAAGGCATGCTATATCTGTGGTAGTTTTAATCATATACATGCTTATTGTGACTATCATGTTGGGAGAAGGGAAGTTTATGGGAGTAAAAGGGTGGAGACTAACAAGTTTCAAAATAATGTACACCCTAATTCACATTGAAAAATGGTCCCAAGAGTAGTTCAACTTAGAAGTGGCCTCAAAACTTTTGCCACTTGCAAAAGCTGCTAACTTGCTCACCCTAAGTCACTGTTAAAAGTGCAAACTCCAAAACAACTTTTGCAAAATCTGCACAAACAGGAAAGGAACCTTTCAAGCTAAAAGGTTAATTATAACCAACGGTGGGTGTCTAAAAGAAACCCGTGATTACCTTTGCTCATTCAAAAGTTACCATTGCAAGGGTTTTGAACAAGAAAAAGGGGGACATGGGCAATGCTGTTAAGGCCTCAACATGTTGGGAATGGAAACCTAAAGGAAATACCTCTACAACTAATCCCAATGGTGTATCAATGACCTTTGATAGATTTAACCATATTGATACACAAGGCAGATCCAAGTCAATCA
The DNA here is from genome assembly GCA_022545495.1 of Chrysanthemum lavandulifolium. Taxonomy (NCBI): domain Eukaryota; kingdom Viridiplantae; phylum Streptophyta; class Magnoliopsida; order Asterales; family Asteraceae; genus Chrysanthemum; species Chrysanthemum lavandulifolium. Next base: position 267,861,865 of record CM040243.1, on the reverse strand, counting down.
TGGCTTGGGTCCCCAAAAGAAACTAACTCCTTACTCTTATGTGCATGAACATCCAAGGTAAAAAAGATCAGATCAAGGATATACAGATAGTGGGTGTTCAAGGCACATGACTGGCAACAAGTCCTATCTTTCTGATTTTGAGCATTATTATGGACAGTATGTCAGTTTTGATAATGAAGTTAGTGGAACAAAATGTGTGATGCAGGAACACTTAAGATAAAGGAAAACATGGATTATTATTATTATTTCACAAAACTGCACTCTAAGTGCAGCAGTTACATCCATGAAATACAGATTACAAGCATCACTACATCAACTGAAAACAACTACCAACAACCTACCCCAAACACAAGCTTTCTAACCCATCCCCTACCTACCCATCATCTACCATCTATGGCTTCTTTGGGAAGACCCAACTTGGCATCACCTTAGGAGCCCCACGCATGTTAATCCACTCGTACACTCTAGGGCTTGCTAATCCCATCACCACTATCCCAGTAGGTGGTGAGGATGATGAAGGACTGGCTGATGATGGAGCTGATTGCAATGGTAGAAAAGGTGATGGTTGGAGCTCTTCGAGGAGGAGCTATTCTTTGCAAGAGGGGAACACTCATGACTCTTCAGAGGTCTCATCATCTGTATCTACATATGGAGATACATAGGAGTGATCTATGAGCTATCTTCCTTGATTCTCGCATCACGAGGCTCGGTTGTAGTGATGAAGGACCAGCAGGAAAAGGATTTGAAAGAACAATTGAATGTTTTCTCTTCCTGGATACAACCTTCTCATACTCTTCTTTTTCAACTCTCCCAGGGTTTTTCAAAACAAAGTCATCCCATGAACTATCAGATGAAGTGCTAGAAGAAAGATTGATTAGACTAGATTGACTCATGGTATTGTTGGAGAAATGATATTTGAGAGTGAATATTTTGGAGTATGTGATTTGAGTGGTTTGTGTTAAATGGTTTGTTAAATATATGTTAAGTTGGATTCAAGAAGTTAATGAGGGGAAGGTGTAAGTGGTTGAGAAGTAAATTAGAGTCCTGTGGCCTTGGAAAGTGTATCAGTGTTTATGAGTTGACTTTATTAAGTATAGCCACTGCTATGTTCATTCATTTATATATACTAACCATTGCCAAAACTCAATAGTGATTCCAGTGTTTGGTTTATGTTTGTGAGTTGCTGATTTGAAGGATTCTTTGTTTACATTGAATGGTTACTCTTTGGTGAATCGATGCTCAAGGTTGTTTAGATTCTATCTAGTTGTCCACTGATGTTTATGCAAAAATTATTTTACAGTGGGAACTATATTGCAACCAGTGCTAACATGCTTACAGTGGAAAAAGGAAAACAAAGGAACTTCATTAATATAACGTGATTCAATACAAACAAAGTGAAAGTACTTATTATCATCAAAACACAAAATACTGCAACCTAGCACATCCTACACCTAACTTCAGCTACTCCATTGGCTTCTTGACTTTGCCCACATAGTCATGCTTGTTTCTTGGTGCCCTCTTCCTTTTGATCTCAAAAGTGGATTGCATTCTTGGACATGGAAGCCCAAGAATCTGTGGAGGAGGCTTTGGTAGCATTGCAGGCCTTGTTGGGATGGATATCTGCTTCATGTTGGAGATAGCTGTTTCCAGTGCTATTGAAAGAGCTTTTGACAAATCTTTAGCCATGGAATAAGTTTCATCATTCGTCTCGTCATCATCTGATGAGCTGGAGTAGAACTCAAGAGATTTTGCAGGTTTAGCTGCAGGCACTCGCTTAGCAGTTTCTTTGGTATACTTTGTGGAAGAAGTGCCAGCCCCTGGTGGAAAGTATCCAAACCATCCTGATGTCTCTGAGGATGTCTCTGACTAGATTATATACTCTTCTTCTGAATCAGATGAGATGTCGATGGTGTTGGAAGGATTGCTCATGATTATGGTTTTGGGGATATTGTGTTTGAATGTAAATTGATGAAGTTTACCTAAAGTCAAGTCTCCTTATATAGACAAAGTCGGTTGAAAAGGGTTAATTAATGAGTATATTTACATTTTCCTATTTTGGTAGGTTAAGGAGTAAATATAGATATTATTGGGTTGACTTTGGAAGATATTTTACTTGGATAATGGTTTGGTTCAAGGTAATGTTGGTTAATAACAAGTTGGTTATTTCTTACATAACCAAGCCTTGATGGGTGTTGAATGTAAAAGGTGTATATCTGAGATACACAACAAATGGTTATTGATTCACCATGTCTTACACACATAAGAATCAACTAGTCCGAGCAAACGACTCTTGGTAAAGACTTGACAAATCCGTTTATGGTTGATAGTTTACCAAAACTATATGGTTATCAACTCACCATATTCTTTATGATTAAGAGTTGGCTAGTCCATAGCAAGCGGCTCATGGTAAAGACATATCAAATCCGTTGATAGCTGGTAGTTTGCTAAAAACTATGATAAGAGCGATCTTGTTATCACATGATTTTATTTACCTTTGCTCTTTAAAATTTTTGTGAAACATTACCCTTTGCTAGTTCATAGTTTCTCTTGACGGTGTTATTTTACCACTATTGTTCTAGCGATTACAAGCGATTGTGTCGATAACTAATTTTTACTAGCCGTTGAAAGTAACCATCGATTGTCATATATATAGGGTTAATATATTAAGGAAATTATCTTCTTTCCATGTTATGATAAATACTTTCTAAAGATAATTTTACTTGCGCAATACTTCTAAACCCTAACCCTATATATCTTTCTCACTCAATTGGCTAGTTATTCTTTCAATTCTTACTGACATAATATTATTTTTTATCAAAAGTTTCTATGGCATCTTTAAACTTTGCAGATGAGCACAACCTAGCGGCCTACCTACAAAAGTCTAACGAGAAGAGTGGCCCTGTTTATCATCAAATTGTGGACTTTCTTCATACCACACATATAAGGTATGCTTTGCTTTTAAAACCCACAATTTATATCTCTCAAATCAAACAGTTTTGGACTTCTAAGTCCATAACATTTGAGATTGGAGATACACATGAAACAATGGATGCTCTACGAGCCACTATGGATGGGGGTAATTATTGATGTTACTGAGGCATCCTTGAGGAGAGTACTCCAATTGAGTGATTTCAATGGTCTCACATTACTTATGCCCGAAATTCATGATACTTTATCATTCATGGGGTATGATACCACTGACAAAAGGCTACTTTCAAAAGAGTGGTTTTGTCCCCAATGGAGATTTTGATTCATACTACATTACATTGTCTCGGTCAAAGAAAACATCTTATGAGCAATTTAGTTCAATCATGGCTTACCCTTTGGTTTGTCTAGTCACCGATAATATTTTCAAGCTGGTCAAATTATATTTTTACAAGTATGCAAGGCAATTTCTGAGTAAAACCAAATTTTTAATGTATCCAAGGTTTGTGCAAGCGAGTGCTAAATGAGTTTCAACGCAACCCCACACTAATGTTTATCAAATCGGTTGCCTAAAGCCTAAAGTTTTTCAAAATTTGAACAAAGATGGCAATATGATTTTACACCTCTCCTACCTCAAATGCTTGCTAAAATTACAAATGAACAAAACACACCCATAATTAATGTTCCAAACATTGATTATACCCCACCATTTCAAGAACCTATGAGAGAAGGCCTAAGCAGTCAACTCCTCTCATGACAACACAACAAGTTTCGAACCTTATGGTCTAGGAACAAGCGTTGGTGGTTCTAGACTTCAACCTAGTCCAACTAGGGAGGAATCTGAACCTTTGCCCCATGATTCACCTCTCCCAACAGGTAACACAGTTGGAAGTGATGAGGGCAGTGGGAACCAATTGGAATTGATGGTTTTGTGTACCAAGTTAGCCAAGCAGGTTGAATCTCTACAGAAGGATTTGGCACATGTCAAGAAGCAGCATGCCAAAGATGTTAAACATTTAAAGGAAGAGATTCAGACTTTAAAGGAAGAGATACAAGGGTTGAATAAGCACAAGAGGACTGCAAAGTTGGTGATTTCATCTTCATCCTCACCTACTGATGGTGATTCAGCTGATCATGATTTGGGAAATTCTCCCAAACAAGGGAGGAAAGCAGTCTTGACGAGGGGAGGACAATTGATTTTGAAGATGAAGGAGATATAAGTAAAGGAGCAAAGGAAGCTGAAACTCATGGAGAGCAACTTGAAGATCAAGACATTTTTCAAACTACAACTGATTTTACCACTGATTTTACTTCCACTGCAGAGCCAACTTTTGCCACTCTAAGTGAAGAATTTGATAAACTGAAGAAAGACAAAGGTAAAGCAGTTATGGAAAATGTAAAGCAAACTGGAAGAAAGATTTCAAGGAAAAGACAAGCACATATTTTTCTTGATAGAGAAATTGCTGTAAAGATCTCTGAAGAACAAATGGCTGAAAAGAAAAAGCTTGAAGAAATGGAAGTTTCAAGCTTTTTGGAGACTAAAAGATTGAATAGAATGGAAGATTATTGAAGATCCACTTTCAATGTTCAACCTACGGTTTTTAGAGAAGACTCGAGTTTATTTATGTTCCTCTTGAAGAAGATATTGAATTCTTGATTGCTAATAATGCGAAATCAAGAAAAGGCAATTGACACAGTAGGCGATGCATCCTTAAGCGAGGAACAAAGAAGCGCTCGGTTGAAGGATTTCATTCAAATGAAGAACAATCAAGCACTTGAAGATGTGATTAGTACAGTCAAAAGGGTCAAAAGAAATCAATACAACCTACCAAGAGACAAATCCTTTCATATATGAAAACTTATTGTTGTCATGTTGGTGGTTGGAAGATGCATCAATTCAAAGGAATGTCTGATGATCAAGTTGAAAAGGCTTACTACAGAACTCAAAAACAAGATAAATATTTCATTGCAATGGGCTCTGAAGAAGAAGCAAAAAGATTTCCTAGATTGAAGAGAAAGGCAAAAGTAAGTGATTCTCAAGCTGTTAAGAAGACTAAGGTTGATGAAGATCAAACAATGTTCTTGAGAAGGAAATTCCTCTTGAGAAATTCATTGAAGATCAATTGGTGGAATGATTGTGATTGAAGAAAGAGATTTTTATCCGAACTACTGCAAGTTCGACATCCTATTATTGATTGGGAAGTTTTCACTGCTAGCAATTTTGCTCCATCATGGAAGATCACAAGGCTGGGAGGTGAAACTTCATCATTCATGACATTTGAAGATCTTATTAAAGCTTTTGACAGAGATGAACTTAATACATTATGGAGGTTAGTTCAAGAAAGGTTTAATGCTCAAGATCTCAAAGATACTAAGGAGATGCAGTTATGGGTGAATCTTAGAAGGCTTTATGAACCTAATGTTGATGATGATTTTTGGAAGTTCTCATGTCCATGTTCTGGTACTAAATGGTTTTACTATGACTCATGTGAAGTTCATCATGTCTCTATAGCAAATGGAGTAGATGCATTTATGCTTGCTGAAAAAGAATATCCAATCAGAGCTGGAACTCTCACTGTGATGTTATGTACAACAATAAGAGTTCATGAAGACAATGAGAAAGTCAGATAATTGTTACAAAGGCTTCAAGATCAATGTTCAAGAGCTATACAAAAGTTAAGGAAGAAGTGAAGTATTTGATTGAATTCCCCAAATCCTTGAAGATAATGCATATTGAAGAAACTTATTGATTTGCAGAGAAATCATAAGTTTAGGGGAGGATTGTTGGGAATAATCCGTTACCACGGATAGTTGTGGTTTACATTGCTTGGATTAACACTAGCGGTGGAAGCGTATTCCCCTTGCTAGAACATTATTACCTTCGCTATCGGTTTATGTTTAGTTAAACGCGTCTAGATAAGTATAGAATAGATCTTGTGTATATTCTATTATGTTAGCTTTATACTTATCTTGTAAAGGACTCCTTGTTGTATAAAAGGAGGTCTTAGGTTATTGTCTTAAAAAGTTGTTAATTACGTATTACTCACAAGAGCTTCAAGGTGTACCTAGTGATAAGCTAAGATCACTCGTATTATTCATCAATAATATTGGAGCTTAAGTTTTGTGTTTAATCTGTGTTTATATACAATACATCATATAATCCATCTTCTAAGTATTACTAAGTAAATTCCGCTTGCTTAATAATATCATACAAAATATCATTGACACAAGGAGTATGTCCAGATCCATCAGTCTCGCATAGCAAATCAACTCTTACAGGTCCACTATGATTTTGTTGAACTTAAACCTATGAACTCACCAGTGTAAGCTGACCTTTTAGCATGATTTCTCAGGTATTTGAGAGATGTTTGGAATACGTGATCGGTGGAAACTTGGCAAGAAGGCGGGGTTCAAGGATCATTTCTGACTCTGATAAACTTTGGGGACCTATTTTATTAAATCGTGTTTTGGGCCTAATATTTATACTTTTGGATGAAATGTTTTGAATAACTAAATTTGGGATTGGTTTTGAATGTTAAATGACTATCTTTTTGCTATACTTGTGTACGATACCAATCCAATAGTAACGCCCCGAAAACTTGATTAAGTCTTCCGCTGTACCGAGATTTGGAGGTGTTACAGAATCCCCGCCTTCTTGTAGCGTCTTTGAGTTGAAAGCTTGCGGGAGAGTAGTGTACATAACATCGGGTCGATGCTGAACACACGGTCCAGAGGGTGCATAACAAAAACCCGAGGGTACAGGTGGACCAGTTGGGCCAAACGCATCTTCATATGAGACTAGTGCATGGTCCAGGGACGAGATAGAATGAGCCTGTCCAATGGGCTGCGGTGGGGCTGGTCCAAGGAGTCTAGGTTGGGTTGTTTTGGCAGTAGTAATGGGTTGGACCCAAGTTTGTAATTTTGGGCTCCATAAACAATCATTTTGTTAAGTTTGAAACACACGAATAAGGTACCCAGGTTTATTATTATTCCCACTTGTATGTTTAATATGTGTGTTTGCATGAATATGTGATTTAGACCCCACCCCATTATCATTACTAGTAGCCTTATTTGTTTGATTCCCATGCATAAATCTGCATTTATCACCAAACCTATAATAGTCACGAGTAAAATTATGACACAATTCTTAGGAATTACCTTTCGTTGTTGCAATGAGGACCGATGGTGAGTATGATAAGCCGAGAGACTGATGAGTGGTGTCTCGATTCAGTATACTCTCCTCGAGAAGGAGCATGAATATAGCGGTATCAAAGGTAGGGAAAGGGTCACAGTGAAGGATGATGCTAGCCACATAAGAAAATTTATTACCAAGGCCATTGACAACGTATGTAACGAGACTCTTATTGGATATAGGAGCCTCCATGTTTGCTAGAAAATCTGCAATGTCATTAATATTGGTGAAATATTAAGTAACAGAGAGATTACCGATAGAGAGATTACATAGTTCGTTGTCTAGTTGCATCGCTCTCGCTGTTGGAAGTCTAAGATCAATCAATCTCAAGCTTTACATACTTAAACCTTAGTTACATACTTGTAATATTACTAAGTAGTTTGTTTTAGAGTCTGCAGCCATGAACATGTTTATTAAGGCTGCAAGAATTCGTTTGGTCTTGGCCAAAGGCCAACAGACCACAAACATTTGTTAGTTAAGTCATATATGACAATTAAGGTAGTTAATTACATTTATAAGAAATTTATTGATAAAGGGTCATATATGTTGGATCTTTTGAACCATCACACCCTTCAATCATACCTGTTCTTACAGTATATATAGGTCCATGTAAAGACAGTTACATACCATCAATATAATAGTTATTTTAGTTATTCTTCCTTCCAAAATATCTATGTCATTCTAACTATCATTTGCATACACTCATACTTTCACAGACACCCAAACATTAGTCCTATACACAAAATGGTGAATGCATCCTTATACCTTGATCACAGATGGTCAAGAATCCAAAAGGGACTTGGCCATCCCAATAATTGGCATCAGAGCAAAACTGGGAGACCCATGAGGAGAAGATTACAAGGCCATTTCATTCAGAGAAAATTAATAAGAGAGAAGGACTCTAGACATGGAAATTCCATAAGGAAAATTTCTAAGGAGTGCAAGGAAATGCTAAGAAAGAAGATTGAAGAGATTTAGGCATACAACACCACACTTCGATAGTCCCACAATGCCTCCAACAAACATAGAAGATACCGATGCTATGAGTGCAGGATAAAGGGGACACATTGCAGACAATTGTCCAAACAAAGGGAAGTTTTCTGATACTGCAAACCCAAAAGAGAACTTTGAGAAAGTGCATACTCAGATCATGTACCCTGAAAGTATGCATCTACCAAAAGACTTTATGGTGGATGGCACTGATGAAGAAAAATGGGACAAGATCTGGTATGTAAGCAAATGCCTTGATAGGCATGTTTGCTCAAACAAGAACCTATTTAGAAAACTCAAAGAGAAGTTTAGTGTTGAAAAGTTGCAGGATATGAACAAACTGATGTTCATACATAGAGTAGGAGAGACCAATCTCAGATTTGGGAAGGATATTGTAAGTATACCTGGTGTATTATATACACCAGATGTAACATTGAACATCTTACCAGCAAGCCAACTTGAAGAACAAGGTTTGGAACTGATGTTCAAAGGAAATAGATGCAGGACAGTACATATGTTTAAAGACCATGCAGACTGCAATTTTGATGGAGATAAGATGAACAAAAGGCAGAACAAATACATGGAAGACTATTTGAAATTGCTTGAAGAAAGTAGTCACTGCCAAGAAGAAAAGATAGAAGGGAAGGATGTATTGACTCTCACATGTAAAAAATGTGGAGAGATTGGACACCATCTTATGCATGTCCAAACAAACCAATATTAGTTGGAGACACACCAAGGATTAAATACCATGTGCAAGTTAAAGGTGTTTTTTTATCTAACTCAAGTCACTACCTTTAAGGAATATGTTGCATTTCTTGACTTATTGAGAAATGACCAAATAATCTATCAAGAATGGGACTTGTTCAGGGATAAGTTTAATAAAGCATACAAATGGTTTTATAATGATTACTTAAAGAGAAAAGTGCCTTGTCCTATACCCCTATAATTAATGGCACAGAGATCCATCTAATAGATCTTTATAAATTGGTAGAAAGCATATGAGGATACTTAAGTATCTACTTTTCAAGAGGCTTTGACTATGTTGCAGAAATTTTTGGTCAACCACAGGAATATGGCGATCATTTCAAGAACTGTTACAATGAATACCTAAAGGTATTCAAGTGCTATTACAGCACAACAAGGGTGCCAAAGGAGGAACTAGGAATAATTCCAAAGAAGGCCACATCAAATGTGGTTAAAGCCAAAGAGATGAAATGCCTTTGAAGTCACTGTGGTGATCCAATGGGCCAAGTGACTGCACCAAATGCAGAAAATAGGAAGATTGTACACTCTTGAATCAAGTTGGAAGACTTGGAAGAAAATGGAGATAGAAACAATTATCGAATGCAGAATCAAGACCATTCAGATAATGGAAACACAAGCTTTGAAGGAATGAAAGAAGAAAGGGACACATCTAGTAGTTCTAGTGATGAACTCATCATCATTAGTTGATCATTATGAAAACAAAATGAAGATAGGAAGATCATAGGTCATTGATCTTATGGGGGAGATTGTTGGAAGTCTAAGATCAATCAACCTCAAGCTTTACATACTTAAACCTTAGTTACATACTTGTAATATTACTAAGTAGTTTGTTTTAGAGTCTGCAGCCATAAACATGTTTATTAAGGCTGCAAGAATTTGTTTGGTCTTGGCCAAAGGCCAACAGACCACAAACATTTGTTAGTTAAGTCAGATATGACAGTTAAGGTAGTTAATTACAGTTATAAAACTGTTATTGATAAAGGGTCATATCTGTTGGATCTTTTCAACCATCACACCCTTTCAAACCTGTTCTTACATTATATATAGGTCCATGTAAAGACAGTTACATACGATCAGTATAACAATTATTTTAGTTATTCTTCCCTCCAAAATATCTCTGTCATTCTAACTATCATTTGCATACTATTCTCTGCATACACTCATACTTTCACAGACACTCAAACATTAGTCCTATACACAAAATGGTGAATGCATCCTCATACCTTGATCACAGATGGTCAAGACTCCAAAAGGGACTTGGCCATCCCAATACTCGCATGCTTTTTGTCATGAAACACGTCTTTCAAAATCTTCCATATGTCACAAGCTTTCAAACCTTTCCTCAACACACACTTCACTAGAGCCTTGCTTATGGTTCCATAGAGCCACAGATTGACAAGGTTGTCATGTTTTTCCCAGTCTTTATCGGTTAGACCGCTGCTAGTTATGGTACCCGTGAGGTGACCATATACACAGAAGGTTTTGCAGTGAATGGTGAATAGTTCACACCATTGATCATATTTGAGTTCATCTAGATCAAGAATGATTGGTATGTAGGCTTTAATGTTTGTGATACCGAAGTTTAACTCGGTTGGTTTAAAGGGGAGGCTGCATCTCCTGTCATTATTTTTGTTGTGGTTGAAGATGGAGATTTAGGGTTTTGAGGGGAGGAGAATACGACAGAAGGTGGAGGGAGCGTAAGGAAGTTTGGAAAGAGGAGGGAAAACGGGACAATATTACAAACTTTCTTTTATTGTATTGAATGAATGATACGTATGATACAATATGCCAATATATAGATACATTTTCTAGGGTTACTACTAGATGGGCCAAGCCCTTACAACATCACATGGGCTATGCGTTACACAGTTGACTAATACTCCTAAGTAAGCTACTTCATGATCTAAAGGAATTGATATTCATACCAACAATTTTGAATATTCTTGTATGAGCAATCGTTGGTATAGATGTTAAAGTCCAATTCGAAAAGCATATTTTGAAAACACATATTCGTTTTATATTTACGCAATGAAGGAAAACAATTCATTGATTAGTTTCTTTGATAATATCACAAACATAGATACCCCGGGGCGGAGCTAGGAATTCGTATTGAGGGGGGCCGTAGTGATTTGGGTAATAACATAAAATGCATAGATCAATGTGGTTCCTTTACGTATGAACGATATAATATGAAGTTCCATAAATATTAAAAGCAATTGTAAATACTTACTCGACAAGATGAGAAAGTGAAGAAAATGAGCAAAGGGCAGTGACAGACCCAACAACCAAGGTGGTTCCCTTACGTAATCCAGAAGAAAAGATAATGGACAACAAGTCGTGTCGCTTGAGTGGTTCGGGTGCAATTTACAGAGATGTATTGTTAGCATATTGTTAGCCTCGCTATTTTATAAAGATAACGTCACACTAGTGAAATGGACTAGATTCGTAGCAAGCTTTGCCCGCAGGGACTAGTATTGTTTAAGTGGCAAAGTTGTAGTGGTTATAGCCTATAAATACCCCTCATGACTCTCCATGAGGGGTGTGGGAAATCATTAGGTTTGTGCTTGTTTCATTTTATCAATAAAAGTATCTTGTTTTCTCCACCCTCTCACTACTTTCTCTCACTAGAAACATGTATCATCTCATCATGTTTGATCAACCAAGACCTCCCGAACCACATAAATATCATGTTTTTACGATCCTACAATTGGTATAAGGAGCCAAGTTGTTCGTGTTCATTGATTTTTGTGGTTCGAATTATGTTTCAAAAACTGTTTTATGCATTCATGTTGAATATGAAAGTTTTTTCTTATTCATTCATTAATAACAGTTTTAAGCTTATGTATCCTGTTTGGCTTAGAAAAAGTCTTGTGGTCTATCAAAGTTTGATATTTCTGTTTGTCTCATGTGTCCAAACAGTTTCATTTCATCAAATTATTACTTTACATGATTTTTTAACCAATCTGTGGCTTTTATTATGGTCAACATGGTCTAAGTGGTCAATCAGGGAATATTGAGTAGTTTTTCTGGGTTTATAGTGGACTTTCTTGAATGCGGTTTAAAAAAAGAGTTAACCCAGATCCGGGTTTTAAGGAAAGTTCAAAGGCGTTTTGAGTTGCGTTTTGTGCCAAAAGCGTTTTTCTCCAATGCATTTTGACAGATCCAATTTTTGTCAACTGCGATTTGACCCAGTTTTGACTGCGTCTTGTGTGAAGTGCGTTTTGACATTACTTGTGCGGTTTGTCAAAAATCATGCCATTTGTCAAAAATAAAACATTGAAGCGTTTTGTCACGTCTCATGTGCGGTTTGAATGCAAGCGGTTTGTTAAAAACCTTATGCGATTTGACCTCAAATAGGTTGAGTCAAATGCGATTTGTTGACCGAGAACAAGACCAAATACTACCAGGTACCAAGACTTATTTAGTCGACTTCAGGCTATTACAATAACTATCCTCAGTCCATGTAAATGAAAGAAACAAAATCGAGATGAAAGAAATTCAAAAAGATCTAAAACCAAACTACATCAACACCATTCTACCCTATACACAAGTCAAATAACAGCTACAACTATTTCTATCCCATCTCCAAACCTCTCACTTGATTCGAAACTGAAATAATATATAATCAAGGGATCTCAGATTCATCCCATTTTTGTAATCTTTCTTAGATTTTTTTTGTGGGACTTGTATCATCATTGACCAAACACTTCGTGCTAATATTCGAAATATAAAGAATGACTAAAACCAATCGGTTTCAATCAGTCCTTTGGTTTGATTGAAGTCAAAAACAAAATCGGATACAACCTACCCGAGACCTCGTAGAAAGATCTTGATGTCAAAACCTTGTTGTTCTTCATTCCAGGGATTGTTAAAATCGAAAAGGGTTAATAGTGTTGGGTTATTGTCTCAGTAAGTATCAAACGAACGTAGGTTTGCTTCGTATTTGATTCCATTTGATATGATGAGATGATGGTAACTGAGATTGAGATAGGATATGGATCGGTTTAGAATGATGGGATAGATGCGTTTTGGTTTGAGTAGATGTTAGATGGAGGCGTATTTTTTGTGTGTTAGGGTTAGGATTAAGAGAAGTTAGTTTTAGGTTTAGCTCGAATGATATGAGAATTGTTAGGGCAACACTCTTATAACTGGGTACTTAATTTGTGAATGGATTTGGGCTTTACTCAATTTGGATCTGGTTATCTTTCTTACTTGGCTGAACGACAAGAATTGGTAATGGGTTACATGTTAATAACATGGACCAGACTAAATTCTTTGGGCTAGTGTTTGTTGATCATTTTATTTGGACTGATAATATGGAATGGACGACAATTGGGAATATAAAAATTGTTTATCTAAAATTCATTTTTTTGACCCAATTTTTTGATATCATTTGCAAAATGAGTGGTATTATTGGTATGATAAAATTTCACGAAGGATACAAATTCACGGCTTGATCGAAAAATTGAAAAAATGACTACGGGGTTTTTGTATGGTATTGCTTACGAGGAATTGAAGTAACGTTTCACTGGTGATCTTCTTTATCTTTGACACGATGGTTGGTTGGTTGCATGTCTCAAGATAACTTGTTGGGGCATTTTTCATAAGTAATTCTAAGTGGTTATGAAATTTGACAATCTGGTTATAACTGATGTAAGGAGTTACGTTGTAGTGCTCACAGTGTATAACCATCACTTTAAGGAGTTACGTTGTTGTACTCAGTATCATACGCAGTTGTGGATTGTTCAAAAATATAGAACAAGCAGTAAGTCACAAAGTTGGAATGTTTTACTTCATTTTCAAGTTGGTCGTATCGGGTTATCTCCATATGTGGTCATTACTATTAGCAGGTGAATTCGAAGGAGGTTCGATTTCAGGTTGGTTTAAGAGAAGTATTGAGAGTATATTTTTTTGACATATTCTTACGTAATTTTACTCAAACTAAGGATTTAAATATTGCATCAAGAGAAAGGTAATACGGCATGTACGCAACATTATGATGATTTCGATAGCTCTCAACCATCAGGAGGGAGAAGTTGTTGTTTCATCTTCTGTAATTGGATTGTCGAAGGGATTTGTGGTTAAGACTTAAGAAGGAGAAGTAGTGTGTGTACATCGGGGATTTTTACAAACTTGGATGCAATACTAAGTGAGTTATGTTGTTATGATGTTCCCAGAATGACAACCACTGTGCTAGAATCAAGAGTCTACTTTCTCCGCTGCGTGTTTGCAGACTAAAGAGATTTTATGAAAGAGAGTTGTCGATTCAGGAGGGAGCAGAAGAATGAAAAAGGCTCACTATTTAGGAGGGAGTAATAACCTAACTAGACCGTTACAGTTGAAGTTCAGAGCTACAAGGATTTGTGCCGTCAGCGCCAAAGATCAAATGCCGAGATCGTCGGAAGAAAGAACTTCAAGTTTGCCTCAGTATCTAGACTACAAAGACTCTGCGCTTCAACAACGTCAACATTGTTTATTATTGTTGTAATTTACTTTGTTTATGTACTTATAGGTCTCATTGTAACCATTCATGTGTGACGATATCTTGGAGGGAGATTGTTATCCTCGCTATTTTTTTAAAGATAACGTCACACTAGTGAAATGGACTAGATTCGTAGCATGCTTTGCCCGCAGGGACTTGTATTGTTTAAGTGGCAAAGTTGTTGTGGTTATAGCCTATAAATACCCCTCATGACTCTCCATGAGGGGTGTGGGAAATTGTGAGGTTTGTGTATTGTTTCATTTTTCAATAAACTCATCATTTTCTTCTCCACCCTCTCACTACTTTCTCTCTCTAGAAACATGTATCATATCATCATGTTTGATCAACCTCAACCTCCTGAACCACATAAATTACATGTTTTTACGATCCTACACATATAAACTATTTAAAGAAACATATGATATCGAATCATTTTTTATATAATAAAAAAATCAATCTGATGACGTACCCTCCGATCAGGTCGAAGGACACCCCTTTGGCCTCAGTTGAATTTGCATTATGAAGACCCAAGTCTTTCTTTATAAGTCATTGGTTGCGTAAAATCATTCATTATTGACATGGTTACAAGTTGGGAATTCGCCAGCCGAAGGCCTATGCCCTTCGGAGTCTTCTCTTGAAGACACCAAGACAAAGGAGAACCATGACTTGGTCTTCCCTCACGTTCCCACTATCTCCTTAGCTTCCCCCCAAGACAGAGAGTGGTGATGAAGCCCTACCGGTTACCACAAATCATGGGACGCCCCCATGATCTCCTAAACGTGCGCTAACACTCTCCAAGCTTATTTCTTCACCTACAAATAGGTTGGACGAGTCATTTCAATGGTATGTTCACTCAACACAGTATTTCATATACTTCATATTACTTACAACACATATCACATACTTACTCTCACGTCGGAGGTGGTTCGCAGGGTCCAACCCTCGCAATCACTAACGAAGTGTCTATTATTTCTTATTGCAGTTGGCTACAAGTTTGGCGCAAGCATATCACCCTCATACCCTTCGATCACCATCGATGGCACCGGTCGTCTAATTATTGTACAATCGGTGGCGCCATCCGTGGGACCCGCTACAATTGGTCTCGTTATTCCAAACTTATAACCGGTCAATCACACTCACTAGTTTTACGGCATGAATCAAGGAAGAGAGGATACACCCCTTCGGGTTTCTCGACCTTGACACCAATCCCAGTCAATGATCCTAACAACGTTCCCAACCTAACCGCGTCCACCTTTACCACACGATCTCACCCTGAAATAACTCCCAACAACCATGCTTCAACCTCGGCTAACCCTGAACCGATAATCAGTCCAGCGTTTGTTGAAGCCAACATCGAAGAACTAGAATCTTTACTAAGGGCTCGAAGGAGGCAAGCTCAGAACGTGGAGATGCGGAGGGAGTTGGAATACTCTAGCGATGAGTATGACGAAGAATTAGAAATGGAGGCTAGTCCCTTGGCTCACAGGGCTACACTTTCGGTCTGAGGATAGGGTCTCCGAGCAGTCGAAGGCCGAGTGGAAGGTCGGTTGGTTTTGAAGATGTTTCGGAGAGGGCTACGACGAGAAGGGAAGGAACAATGGAAGGCTCTAATGGAAGGAGTCACTGAAAGGATACTACGGAGGTTAATTTGCCACCACTCTTGGCGGCTCATCTGGGGAGAACCGAGGCAGGGGTTCCGTTGCAGCCTTCTCACGCATCCGGCCTAGAAGGCAATCCATCTCAAATGAATGGGGGAGGAAATATTCCTCTTCATGGTATGTACCCTCCTTTTCAGGCTCAATCTTACCCCCAAGGGGTTTATCCCCCACCTAATGGGCAGACTAGCAACCCTAGCTTTACTCAACCATACGGAAGCATGCCCTGCAGGCAACCTATGGTTTACCATTCGTATCCTATCGGAAGTCACCCACCTTATATACCTACTTCTTACCCTCAATATGTTAACCAAAACCCTGTCGGAATACCTCCGAGCCATAACCCATACAATGTTGTCCACACTTACATGCCACCTTACAATTGCCTTTATTCAGAGCCTATGGGTTCCACAACATCCTTCGTTAGGTGGATAGAAGACTACCCTTTGCCCGATGGGTTGAAAATGCCCACACATATTGGTACTTATGATGGGAAGGGGGACCCGGATAATTTCTTACATCATTGAAGGGCTATCGAATGCGAAGTGGGTTATGCCCGTTGCTTGCCACATGTTCACATATACCCTGCGAGACTCTGCTCGTATATGGTGGAATGGGCAAAAAGCAGGAAGCATTGTAAATTTGGACGATCTCAAAGCCAACTTTAGATCACACTTCAGTCAACAGAAAAAGTTCACAAGGATGCATCTGAAAGTGCACAACATCAAGCAAAAGGAAAACGAGGGCACCAGGGCTTTCGTTACTAGATATACTGATGACACCTTTCAAATATTGGGTCTGCACGAAGACCAACGCATCTCAGGTTTCATGCATGGCCTATAAAACAGGAGTCTGGTGGAATTTCTATCCACTGACCTTCCCGCAACCTACAAGGGCTTAGTGGAGAAGACTTACACCTGGATCGAAGCCAAAGAAGTGTCTACCAACGGGGCTCAGGTCAAAAGCAAAGAAAGTCACAACAAAATCCTGAAGCATCCTTCGTGGGAAGGGTCAAAGAACAAACACAAATGCAGAGACATGTTTACGCCCTACCACAAAAACATCAATCACAGGCTCTTGGCTAATCTTTCCAAATCTCCAAGGGAGATACTTGCTACAGAAAGGGCTGCGAAGGCCTTTGATCCTCCTCCTCATTTGGCAAGTAGGGGACGAAGCAGGGATACCTCCAAATACTGCTATTTCCATGACGATTACGGACACGACACCAACAATTGCAGAGAGCTCAAGAAACAGATAGAAGAGGCTGTGAAATCTGGCCAATTGGGACATTTGGTGAAGGGCATAAATAAGGGTAAATAAAATGTCTCCGACACACAGTTGGGGAAAGATACCACACCTGTCGAAGCACCCATCCTCATGGTGTACAGGGATGATTCTAGTTTAAAAAGGAAAGCAGCGGAGGAAGCACTATGCGGAGTAGGAGACGTTACTTTTCCTTCGATCACAGGCAATGTTCTCTCAAATGACCCCGTGGTCATCAAAGTCTTGATCTCCAACAGAGAAGTAAACAGAGCTTACCTAGACTGTGGTAGCTCTTGCGAAGTAATCTACGAACATTGTTTTCTAAAGCTCAAGCCTTCGATAAGGTCGAAGAGAGTAGATTCGAAGGTACCCTTGGTGGGATTCTCTGGAGAACACTCATAGCCAATGGGAGAAGTCCCTCTAGAGGTTACGATTGGAGAAGGAAGGCTAAAAAGAACAAAAACCCTGTTTTTCGCGATCGTAGGTCTCAGAATCTCCTATAACTTTGTTAATAGGAGAACCATAATCTGAGAAAATGGGCATCGTTGTCTCCACCATACATGCCGCAATTAAATTCCAAACACCATTCGGTATTGGAACGGTTTTCTCTAGTTACAACAGGAAGAAGCCTACGGAGGTAGGCAAAAGGGTCAAACAAATTCAGGAGGAGCCTCTGAAAGATGTCCTCAGCTGCACTGATGCCGAAGAGTGCATCGTAGTAAATGATTTCTACCCTGATCAGATGGTGGTAATTGGAAAGCAGCTCCCCACCTCCTTTAAGGCTAAATTGGGAAAGTTACTAAGGGCTAATGAAGATGTCTTTGCATGGACTTACTCTGACATGACGGGGGTCCCTAGGACTCTCATCATAGACGGAAAGCCCTTCGGCACTGAACACAAGCTTAATGAGTTCAAGCACATTGAACCTATCAAGAAAAAGCGTCGAAGCCTTGCACCTGAAAGAAATGCCATGACATGCAAAAGTAGATGAGCTCGTGAAAGCGGGCATACTCGGGAGGTGAAGTATCAAACACAGGTAGCCAATCCGGTGATGGTTAAGAAGCATGACGGAGGATGGCGGATGTGTGTAGACTTCACAGATATCAACAAAGCCTGTCCGAAGGACTGCTATCCTCTACCAGAAATCGATTGGAAAGTGGAATCCTTATCAGGGTTTCGACTTAAATGTTTTCTGGACGCTTACAAGGGTTACCATCAGATGCAGATGGCGGAAGAGGACGAAGAAAAGACAACCTTTTTTATAGGAAAGGGCGTTTATTGTTACAAGAAGATGCCTTTCGGCTTGAAAAATACAGGTGCTACCTACCAACGTTTAGTGGATAAAGCCTTCCACAAGCAGATAGGTAGGAATCTCGAAGCATACGTAGACGATATGGTTATCAAGAGTAGAACAGAGGAGGACATGCTCTTCTACATAAAGGAAACCTTCGATCAGCTTCGCGCCATCAACATGAAATTAAATCCCAAGAAGTGTTCCTTCGGCGTGGAAAAAGGACAATTTTTGGGACATCTGATCACCAAGCAGGGTATTAAGGCTAACCCTTCGAAGGTTAAGGCCAACACAGACTTGCAGCCTCCTAAATCCCTAAAGGATATGCAAAGTCTGAATGGAAAGCTAGCAGCCCTCAGCAGATTCTTATCAAAGGGTGCAGATAGATCTTTGCCGTTCTTCAAGACACTTAAAGGATGCACGAATGAAAAGACGTTTCAGTGGAGTGCAGATGCAGAAGCTGCCTTTCAAAAGCTCAAGGAGTTCATGGCTATTCTATCTACACTTACCGCCCTAATCAAAGGCGAAGTGTTGTTTATGTACATCGCAACCTCTTTCGAAAGCATCGGTCTTTGTGTTATTGGCGAAAGGAGAAAAGCAAATCCTATCTACTTAGTTAGCGAGGGTTCTCTGAGGAGTGAGCTAAATTATCTAGAGTTGGAGAAGTTAATATTGGCTTTGGTTCATGCTGCGAGACGCCTCCGAAGGTATTTTCAAGCTCATCCCATAACCATACTCACTGACAAGCCTATTAAGCAGATACTTTCGAAGCCGGAGAAATCTGGAAGGATAACTAAGTGGGCTATCGAGCTAGGAGAACATGAAATTAAGTACAAGGGTAGAAACTCGGTCAAAGGGCAAATATTGGCAGATTTCTTAGCTGAAACACCCACTGAACCGAAGCAGGACACCAAAGTTGCTGAGAAAAAGCCTGCTAAAATGGTCGAAGGGTGGAAACTTTACACCGATGGAGCCTCCAGCTCTGACGGTTCTGGCGCAGGTCTAATGCTTGTTGATCTTGAAGGGAAGGAGTATACTTATGCACTCCGTTTCGAATTCGATGCTATTAACAATGAAGCAGAGTACGAAGCCTTGCTAGCGGGCCTCCGACTGGCTAAGGACATGGAGGAAGAAGACTTGGATATTTTTTGACTCTGGCTGGCGGCTAATCGGATAAAGGGCTCCTCTGAGCGAGACAACACGTGATCAAGCAATACTTGGATAAGGCCAAGGAAATGCTCGAAGGGTTTACATCCTACAACACAGAGCATGTTCGAAGAAACCAAAACAAAAAAGTGGATGCACTTAGCAAACTGGCATCAATGGCATTTGCTCACTTACTAAGGAGGTTCTGGTCAAAGTGTTGGCAGATAGGTCCATCGTCCGAAAGGAGGTGTCTGACGTAATACTGGAGGAAGATTCATATTGGATGACTCCAATTAGAGAGTATCTAATAAGTGATATACTGCCGGAGGATCAGAAACTAGCTCAAAAGGTCCTGATAACACTCAGATTGTGCATGTTTTTAGTAGCATTGTGTGTACTTTTATATATGTTATTTGGTTATATTTGTGTGATTTTAGTATTTAATCGTATCTAGAGATGTTTGTCTAGTATTTATAACCAAGTGCAGGGTAATGGAGGAAAATGTGGAAATATGCGTTAATCGAAGATTCCGACTCGAGAAAGCTAAATCCTAAGTACCTTTGAAGACCCTAGTGATTGAAGAACCAAGTTCTACAAGTCGAGTGAGAGAGAAAGATCAAGTTTCTTATCTCAGAAGATCCAACGGATCGGTTACACCTTCACCGGATCGGTTGACATTTGGTCGGAATACATGTTTTGCCATAACCGACCGATCGGTGCAACCCGCAACCGGATCGGTCGGTATGTTATTATTGAAGACTAACCGGATCGGTTGGTCGTATGACCGATCCGGTTGGAGAAGCTGCGATTGTCAAATCTTCATCACTAAGCTTCCCTTTGCATCCAAACGATTCTAGGTCCTTCTCTTGGTGTATTCTAGTCCTTCCTTACTCCTTGGAGGCCAAGTCAAGCATTTAACACCCTAGGCCTTGGAATTAGTATAAATAGAGGCTAATTGTGAGCATATTAGATACACTTCAATTACAAAGCTCTCTACTCATCAAACCAAGCCTTAACCTCACGAAATTCGTCCTTAGAAATCCGAGAAGTTTGGAGTTCGAAGTTCCACCCTTGGAAGCCAAAACATTAATAAGTCCACCACGATCCTTTGGGAATCATTACTTCATCATTTGTAATCTTATTCCAAGCATTGTAAGACTTTTAATCATGTTTTCTAATGATCAAAGTTATGAGTTTATGTTCATGTTTGCTATGAGTGGCTAGTTTCTTTATACACTTGCTTAAATGATGTTGATTATTATATGATTAGTTAGTGATTGTGTTAACATGTTTTAATTCAATTTCAAGTTGATTCTAAGATCCAATTGTGCTAAAGTTTCGTAGTGACATTTGTTAATCAAGTTTGGCTAATTGGTAACTATCGTTGGGGTCGAAAGAACTTCGTATTATTCAACTAGTCATAATCATTTTGTCTATGGATGATTGTTTTACCCATTATTCTTGATTATACAAAGGAACTAAGGTGTGGTTGTAATAGAAACGCTTTTGATTATCAAATTGGATTGGTTGGAAACATCTAAATGGTCGTAAGATTAGTTGTTGAAAATTAATTGTAGCCTTTTGTCTATGATCGGGTACCTTTTGTATTGACCATTTCTTAAGCAATTTGATGAACAAGTGGATGTTTTTGTGTTTAAGTTTATGAAAGTAGACTTATGAAACTTGAATTGATCTTGAATTGATTGGTTAAACTTAATGCTTGTTTTATAAACTAAAATCTTGTGAAGGTTTAACTTGTAAGAACAATAGATTAGTTTTCAACTAATTATCACAACCAACATGTTAAGTAGTTAATACAATCACATTAATCTATGATATGATACTAGTTTAAGCAAGTGTAGTTTTTAATCATCGAATTTCATTATATCTATTTGCTTTGTTATATGTTTTGATAGACTCGTTAATTCAAACTTGTGCTCGATTCACTCAAATCCTATGACGATCCCGACTTACCTTCATAATCTTGCTATAACGGACGAGTATACTTGCTCGTATGTGTTATTGGTAATATTGGTAATTCACCTTTATAAATTTAAAACTTGCACCTACCGGGCACATCAAGTTTTAGGCGCGTTCTCGGGATTTGATTGTGTTTCAACAAGTTTTGAATTTCCTCACCGATTCTAAAATTTTTTCTTTCACGAAACCTTAACGGATCCGGTTGCCCTCAACCGAATCGGTTCTGAGTTTACCATCATTCAACTAGTCTAACCGATCGGTCGCTTCCGCAACCGATCCGGTTACCTCCTCATTCCATATAAACTGTTTTCGTTGTTTGTCCGTGTGTTTAGATATTGCTGGATTCTCTAGGACATTGTATGAACACTCGAGCGTGGGAATAGAACCAATTACACCTCTTAGCAACCCGAGCGTTTGATTCGAAGAAGAAGGAGAACACGTTTCATACCATTGGAAAACCGTATACCAAGAGTACCAAACCCACCATTTGATAACCTCATTGAAGCCAAAGTTGTTTACAATCCTTTCACCAATTTACCTTTTCCCATGGCGGACGATCAACCTATGTGGGGAACAAACCGAACCGTAGCACCAACACCCGAAAGTGCTATTGTTGCTATTAACCTTGGTGACAATGATAACGCTACACGCGTCGTTCGGGGTCAAAGGAACTTCCTTTTCTTCGAGCAAGTTTTATAACACCTAGGCGGTGAACCTAATCGTTGTAGTGTAGTAATTAGGGTAAGCCACGGGTATTGATATCGTTCTCTGGGGAATAGGAATGCTAGTAGGGAGTTACTACGCTAAGGTTAAGGTTGAGGAAGATTATTTTTATCTTTTATATTTTATGAAAATGGAAAGGTACGAATCTCGGGTATTGGATTTGGGGGGTTGGTATTTCTACCGATTACTCTACTATTATCTAATTATCTAAACTAAGGTTGTGGGAGTCTATGTCTAATTAATGCGTGCTCGTATGATAGTTTAAAGATGTGTTTACTTAGTTTGTATTACTCCTTAATTATCTCCTATTGATGGTTGAGTGTCACGTCTTATTCCTAGTTGCGTTGTGTTTCTAAGTTGTAGGGTATGCGTTTCTCCCTAACTCTTTGAAATTACCAAAGGGTCTTGTCTACAAATCCACATAGAGATTATAGACTCCTACTCTAAGGCACTCTTCGGATGTTTTAGACTACAATCACTCGGTAATCATACTCTAGGGTTCACAAAGATGAATCAAGCATTAAGTACACAACGAATGACCTATCGCATTACTAGATCATTAATCAACTAAGATAAGAAACAACCAATCAATATTCAATAATTAAGTTTCATACTTCCTAAGCAAACACACAAGTAAATTAGCGGGACATGGAGAACATGCAAGCATACACACAAATAATCAAAGACATAATTGAATTAATGAAGCAAAGACTTATCTTGGTGTAAGATAGGGTTAAAACCCTAAAATCTTGTACAAGACACCTTAGGTTCGGTTTTAGGTTTTACTCCAAAGACTCTCCACACAAAAGGCGAAAAATTCGGATTCTATATATAAGATTACAATTGCGACGGCGTCACCTTATGTTTAGTGACGCCGTCGTGTCGCCGCCATTAGGGTTTCGTCTTGGCCACGTTAACCTTGCGACGGCGTCACCTTATGTCCGTGGCGCCGTCCTCTTGACCGGCGTCGTGCGGATCGCATCTAGGCCGCCCGAGTAGCGACGGCCTACTCTTTCACACTGGACGCCGTCTCTTGAAAACATGAGTTTTGAGTTCGACCGTCGCAACTTTCTCCGACGGCGTCGCAAATATCTCGACGCCGTCGCCTTCTACATTCAGCGATTGTGAGTGTCATGATTTCGACTTTGGCCATTTTCTTCATATATTCGCGCCTTCTGTCCAAATAAGTGCCATTCCGGCATTTTGCCTTCACGAGACCTAAAAGTGAAAAGGAGCGATATTAAGCAATAACGGATACAAAAGTGATCAAATAAGGACTTAAACGACCCTCAAAATGGTACCTTTTAAAACCTTATCAAATATCCCTACACTTGTTATTTGCTTGTCCTCAAGCAAATGTGCTTTTAGCCAATTAATTTGTAAGTTAGGGTCATTCGGCATTAATTCAAAGCGGTCCACAACACATATAAGCCCATAAAAGTCATAACAAGCATGGAAATTACATACTAGCACCTCACATGGGGTGTTTGGATACTCACATCTCTCTCAGGTGTATAAATGAAATATAACAATATAGGAAATGGAAGATAAACACTCATTAACCGGTCCTAGTACATAGATTACCATAGGCTTGAGAATAGATCAAACCTCCATCGCTTTGGCGTAAGCACCTAGGAAAGACTATCAAAGAGGTCTTTAAAGGGTTGTAATGTTAGGCTTACGGTAGGGAAATAAGGGTTTGGTGGAATAGGCTATTTAGTGGTGGTAAATCAAAAATCTTTATGTTAAATGCATATGAAGAATGGCGTTGCTAAGCCAAGACTCGACACTCTAAACTCTAGATAACTGAAATAAACAAACATAAATTAAAAGATAGATGTAGGATGGTAGCCGTATTTTTTTTTTTTTTTTTTTTTAATCACTCTATTTTTTTCTTTTCTCTTTTCTATTTTTTTTTTCGATTTTTTTTTTTTTTTTTTTTTTTTTTTTTCATACACTTTTACTCTACCATCCTCTATGATAACATCAAAATACTAGGGTTCTGAGGACATCCCTACACTTGAGTTTTATTACTCTAACACTAATTTGACCCGAATTGAAAAGATCAAAACACTTGGGGTACATTATTACGTAAACAAAGGGAATTTGAATTTAACGTTCCCTTCCGTCATTTCATAAACTTTAACTTTTCCCATGAATCCCAATCGTCCCAAAGCGTATACAAAGGATATGACTCGACTTAGCAACTTATGCAAGCAACTAGATAATTGAACTAAGGGTTAAGGGTGATAACAAATATTTGCACTAAAAGTGAGTGCATAAGGGTAGGCTAAGGCGATTTGGGTGTATATTTGGGGTGGGGTGTAAACAATGCTCTTCATTGATATTCGGAAAACCGAAATATCACGAGAACCGCGAAAAGGATAGGCTCGAGGGGTTAACTAGGGTATCGTGTACTAAAGATGAGTACAACGCAAAGGGTGTGGGGAATTACTCAACCGATGTGGAAGAAGTAATTATATTACGGTATCAAACAAGGGTTTATCCTAATGCCTCTTATCATTTAGTTATTCCTAACTACACAAGTGTAGCCTCACTTGCGATCTCGGAATGCATCACAAAACAAGTTCTAGAATCTAATATACTACGGTTCACACTCTAAGCATTAAAGATGAATGCTTTAATTCCTACTAATCTAAGGCGATCCTCGCATTTTGGGTGGAATTTGGGTGGTAAAGGGTTTTGTGCTAGTCATATAACTTCCTATCCATGAGGCGCTTTTGTTAAGACTAATGGCCCACTCTTATATGTCATAAAAATTTTAAATTTGGTGCCAAAATTACCCTAACCGACATTTCTCATGGTTTATTACACAATCACAATTGGACAAAGCAAATAGTCAAGGATAAGCATAGTTTCAAAGTTCCGTTTATTTTCCTCCCTACACTTAAACCGAACATTGTCCCCAATGTTCCCGAAATATCAAAGTTATGATAAAGAAGGTAATTAAAAGCGAAGAAACTAATACTCCCCGATTAGCTCGGTAGGATCCGTGTAAAGTGGTGGTTAAATTCTTTTCAAGAAGAATTTATGCGTGAAAAGCTCCTTCCAATCTTATGTAACTTCTTCTTGACAAACTAAACTGCACACTTGAAGAAAACAAAGCGAAACCTTCGCGTAAAATCGGCGGTAATAATATATATAAGACTCGATTTAAACTAGGATATAATGCTTGTGGAATGAATGTTTACGAATTTTAAGAAAATTAAGACACGGAAAATTCCAAAATTTATAAGTAGCTCGAAAGCGAGAAAAAATAATCGATGTTTTACTCCTTCACGGCGCCGTCGGTTGCAATCTGACGCCGTCGAGTTATCCCGACAAAAAGCGGTGCGATTTTACGGAAAAATTTACGGAAAATTTACATCTTTAGAATCTGGAAAAACTTACGCAAAACATCCATTATGACTCGATACAAGCATTTGACTCGAACAAACAAACATATATATCTTTTAGTTAATTGTTATTCTCATGTTTACGTTTCTTTTGGCGTGTGTAATCCTCCTACACTTATCCCTTATGTAAAATACCTTTATATGTAATTAAGGCGAAGTTAAAAACAAAATAAAGCATTTTCACAAATTTAAACATGAGGATAAACAATTAATAAAAGATATATGACACAAACAAGCAAACAATTAAGCATGGGTTGCCTCCCACGAAGCGCTTTTCTTTATTAAAGAGTCTTGTAGCTAGACTCATAGTCCTGCTCCTACGTTTTCTCACTATCGCCCTCTTCATGGCCTCTAATGGGGGATTCCATGTTGTAGAAGTGCCCTAAAATGCGCTTCTCTAAGAGTTCATCTTCTCCCCATTCGGTCCTATATTCTAGTCCTAGGCTCAAACAATCCTTGTAGAATCCGAAAATCTTAGCCATAACATAATCAACACCTTTCTCCCTATCCTCATCATTCCTATAATAGACCGATAGTTTAAGTTCCTTTTCATCATTAGAGAGTGATGAAAATTTCTCAATCTTAAGCGGCATTTGGTAAGCTATGTCATCGGTCTTATTCTTGAACCGCACTACTCTAATGAGGGTCATAGGTCATTCGGTGCTTTCTATGAAAGGTTTTCCTAGAATAACATGGGACAAACTAGGGTCTATGGCGTGCTAATGTCATCCACAACTATGAAGTCCGTAGGAAGCGTGAAACTACCTACATGAGCGGGCAATCCTTTAACTCTACCAAGAAAATTGCAACTAACATTAGGATCATTGGGGTCTTGCCTAGTTGGAATAGGCTTCTTCAATATCCAATTGTAGTAGGTGCTAGTCATTATGTTGATTGGGGACTTGCGATCAATGTAAGCTTTTGCCACAAAAGATGTCCTATGACACATGGTATGTTAAGATTCCAAGGGTTCCCAAACTTAATTCGAGGACTTTTCCTAACATACATGTGGCGGAGGTCACGCACTAAGTGAGGGTGGCGAGATAGTTCTTCGTCCGTAGGAAATTTGTTGAAATAGTCAATGTCTACTTCATTTACTTCCTCGGGTATTTCCTCATCCACTAGTGTATAGTCCTCTTCGTCATTTGTTTCATCAGGTTCAACTAAGGCGATGGTATTGACGAATTGGACATACTTTAGCTTGCTTGGATCCTTAATCTCTATGCCTGAAGGCTCGGGAGTTGAGATAGCACTAACCTTCTTATCACTATTAGCTATGGCTTTCAAAAGGTTGTCTATTTTCCTATCCATCTCGGCTTGTTGATTATTAAAGCGGTCCGAGAGCTTAGCTATTGGGTTTCTTGGGATGTAACTAGGTTTTGCAACATCCCTTGATGTTTTGTTGGTTAGGACCATTAGGTGGGGCCATGAGAAATCATTAGAAGTGAATTCTTTGGTTTGTCCCCAATAAAAGTCGGGCTTGTTTTTCCATGCTTCACGGGTTTCATTGAAATTCCTAGGTCCGGGTGTTGTAGGAATCTTCCTCCCACTCCATTAACACGCGAGGATGCGTAGTCAGCGAGCGTGCTCGGAGGATCGGGTGCTATTGCGCGTGTTATGAGGATCACAAAGCGGCTCACACGAAGAGGAAGCTTTGTTCACATGGTGTGAAGACTTAGGATTTTCGTAGGAACTCATGAGGAATTTAACACGATCTTCAAGTTCGATCATCCTACGGTCGGGAGGAGGCAAGGAGATTGCCTTGACGGTTTTGGGCGACTCACGGGGTCATCCCAACTTTCGTTGTCATAGAGGCGAGGTCCTCTATTATTTCCCATGATTCTTCTGCGGTGAGATCACTAAGTTTTCCACCGGCCGCTTGGTCAATGGATCGCTTAGTGGGGAAGTTGACATGATCATAAAAGATTTGGACTTGGAGCCAAAGATCAATGCCGTGATGAGGGACTTTGTGAAGTAAGTCCTTGAATCGGGTCCATGCTTCGTAGAGATTCACCTTGGCGTTGTTGGAACATCAAGATGTCATTCCTAAGCTTAGTGGTTCTCCCGGTGGGAAAAATTGAGCAAGGAAGCGAAGTAAGATCATCCCAACTTGAGATGGAGCCGCGGGAAGTCGCTCAAGCCAATTACTAGCTTGGTCCCGTAGAGAGAATTGGAAGAGGCGGTAGCGTGGTCTCCCGAGTAGTAGCATCAAGGTCAATGGAATCGGCGATTTTGAGAAATCCCTCGGATCTTGATTTGGATCTTGAACGAAGTCCATGGAATGCACATCCGTTTTGCACCAACCGGATGGTGTCGGATCGCAGGCCGTAGTTTGGGCTTGGTCGGGAAGCTCAATGGTGTTCCTATAGCCTAAGTGGCTTGGTCTTGAGTATTCACCAAAGTACGGGCTCTTGGCGGGTCATTTGGTGGTATGTTGATGAATGGTAGTGGGTTATCACCTTCCATGATGAAAAGTGATGGAATTACTAACAAAGGTTACGAAGAAGGGGATAGACTAAGAGAAATCTAAAAATGAGAAAAATTTTACTTGATAGGAATCAAGCAAAGAAACCTAAGCGAGGTGGACTACTAACTAGCTATTCTATTCCCCGTGGCGCCAAAAACTTGATAACGCTACACGCGTCGTTCGGGGTCAAAGGAACTTCCTTTTCTTGAGCAAGTTTTATAACACCCTAGGCGGTGAACCTAATCGTTGTAGTGTAGTAATTAGGGTAAGCCACGGGTATTGATATCGTTCTCTGGGGAATAGGAATGCTAGTAGGGAGTTACTACGCTAAGGTTAAGGTTGAGGAAGATTATTTTTATCTTTTATATTTTATGAAAATGGAAAGGTACGAATCTCGGGTATTGGATTTGGGGGTTGGTATTTCTACCGATTACTCTACTATTATCTAATTATCTAAACTAAGGTTGTGGGAGTCTATGTCTAATTAATGCGTGCTCGTATGATAGTTTAAAGATGTGTTTACTTAGTTTGTATTACTCTTTAATTATCTCCTATTGATGGTTGAGTGTCACGTCTTATTCCTAGTTGCGTTGTGTTTCTAAGTTGTAGGGTATCGTTTCTCCCTAACTCTTTGAACTTACCAAAGGGTCTTGTCTACAAATCCACATAGAGATTATAGACTCCTACTCTAAGGCACTCTTGGATGTTTTAGACTACAATCACTCGGTAATCATACTCTAGGGTTCACAAAGATGAATCAAGCATTAAGTACACAACGAATGACCTATCGCATTACTAGATCATTAATCAACTAAGATAAGAAACAACCAATCAATATTCAATAATTAAGTTTCATACTTCCTAAGCAAACACACAAGTAAATTAGCGGACATGGAGAACATGCAAGCATACACACAAATAATCAAAGACATAATTGAATTAATGAAGCAAAGACTTATCTTGGTGTAAGATAGGGTTAAAACCCTAAAATCTTGTACAAGACACCTTAGGTTCGGTTTTAGGTTTTACTCCAAAGACTCTCCACACAAAAGGCGAAAAATTCGGATTCTATATATAAGATTACAATTGCGACGGCGTCACCTTATGTTTAGTGACGCCGTCGTCGCCGCCATCATTAGGGTTTCGTCTTGGCCACGTTAACCTTGCGACGGCGTCACCTTATGTCCGTGGCGCCATCCTCTTGACCGGCGTCGTGCGGATCGCATCTAGGCCGTGCGAGTAGCGACGGCCTACTCTTTCACACTGGGCGCCGTCTCTTGAAAACATGAGTTTTGAGTTCGACCGTCGCAACTTTCTCCGACGGCGTCGCAAATATCTCCGACGCCGTCGCCTTCTACATTCGGTGATTGTGAGTGTCATGATTTCGACTTTGGCCATTTTCTTCATATATTCGCCTTTTCGTCCAAATAAGTGCCATTCCAGCATTTTGCCTTCACGAGACCTAAAAAGTGAAAAGGAACGATATTAAGCAATAACGGATACAAAAGTGATCAAATAAGGACTTAAACGACCCCTCAAAATGGTACCTTTTAAAACCTTATCAGACAACTTCACCGTTAAGGGACATCACCTTTCTATGATCAAAGACCGACAATTAGATGGCCGTGCGCGGGCGATCCGCATAAGCACATTGCCGAATTCATCGAAATTTGCGGAATGTTTCGTTATGGCGACACCGATGTCAATGCCATCAAACTCAAACTTTTCCATCATCACTCGCGGAGATGCTAAAGTATGGTACAATGAATTAACCCGGGAATCATCAATACTTGGGAGGAGATGAGGCAAGCCTTTGTGAGCCGATTCTTTCCACCGCCATGTTTGATCGATTAATGGGAGAAATTCATGCTTTCAACCAAAACCCAAACGAATCACTTGTCGAAGCTTGGCTTGAATGAAAGATTTGCCGTAGTTGTCATGGACATGGATTATCAAAAGGAACCATTATCCAAATCTTTTTCCATGGACTGGATGAAATCTCTCAAGGCATCCTTGATCTTTGGAGGAATTTTCTCTATAAAACTCCCAACGATGCACATCAATTGCTCAAGATCGAGTACTTCTTAAACTTGATTGGTCCAAAGATTCCAAAACCAAACCTCTCCAAAAACCGTTGCTTTTGTCGAAAACACCGATACCTCAAAACTCATGGAGAAGATGGGCGTTAACCTCACAAATCAACTCGCAATACAAGGATATCAAAGATGAAATGAAGGAAATGCGAGATGGATGCAACAATTGTGGAGAAATCACCCATCGTCCGAATGCGACGATAAACCTATGGGTGGACCGAAAGAAGGAGAAGCAAATTACGTTCAAGGAGGATACCGTGGAGGAGGATATCGTAGTAATTATTACGGTCGAAATGCGGAAATTGGCAAGATCGCCGACCAAGGGATGACAACCGTGATTCTCAACCTCGGCGACGATCCACCACACAAACTTCCGACAAAAGGCGGAAGAAACCGAATTCGAAAAAACCATGAGAGAATTCGTGGGTGGACAAAAATCCGCAAATGATTTTATAAAAATCAATTTTTCAATCTTAAAGCC